>JBBBDQ010000505.1:1960000-2225000 GCA_037127315.1 Ascarosepion bandense | reverse complement strand
TGGCCTTCCACGTTTCCCTACCTCTGGTGGCTCTTATCAAGTCTTCTCCTATAATATGTCGTAACCCCCGTTCTGTAATCCACCTGCTCAGGCCCTTCAAATATGTTTTCCTCTGTCTCTTTTTCCCTCTATCTGGCCTGTTAGTATCAGGTTCTCCATGCTCTCCTTCCTCATTCCATATCCCAGAAATTTCAGTCGTCTCTTCCTAATGCTCAATATTAATTTCCTTTTCGTTTCCATTTTTTCCAATACCTCATCATTGCTCACATGCTCGGTCCAGGATATCCTCAGCATCCTTCTGTAGAACCACATTTCCGCTGCTCCGAGTTTTTCTTTTATCTTTGTTGATATTCTCCAACATTCACTGCCATATTGAAGAACTGACATCCCATAGCAATCTAGTACTCTCTTCTTTGTTTCTAGTGAAAGTTTCCTGTGTCTTAATACTTTACTCAGCTTCTGGAACGCGTCCTTCGCCATGCCAATTCGTCTTCGCATAGATTTAATACATCCGTCTCACAAATGTGGAGGGCGTGCTTGCCTACCCAGAAAATCAGTATTTAAAATCATTTTATTTTTTTTTATCTGGACTGGGATAGATATGTCGGCCACGTATCAGGTCAGCACATCGACCTTTCTTCCAATTTATGATGTTTTTCTTTGCTCAGAAGTAGATACCAAAATGGCATCACTTCAGCCTGTCTTATGAAGGCGTATCTCTTTTTTTTCGGATGACCGATTTCCAAACATACAATAACCTCCCTACCACACAAGAATAATCCAAGGACTGATTCCATTAAACCTCTTAAAACCAACGAAGTACTCGCCCGGATACCTCAAGATAAAGTCGATAGTGATGGAAGTTTCAGCTTATGAAAATAGATAATATATAGAAACTATAATGCAGTTCTTAAAATTGTAGGTTTTTTGAAAATCATTTCAAGGCAACAAAGCCTCTAAGACACAAGAGTTTGCTGAGAATAAAATAAACTTGTAGTTGTCAGTAAAGTAAGAAAACGAAGAGATTCTCTAAGCGAAAAGTGCGAGAAAAAAGGGTACGAACGTAGAACTTCCAGCCTGTGGAACTCCTTTCCGTATACTTTTTTCCTGATAACTACAATCTTCAAAAGTTTACGTTTAACGTCAGTTGCCATTTTTTAACTTTATGATTATCTTTCTCCTGCCTTTCTTTGACACATTCTGTACCTTTCTTTTTTTGCTCTCCTTTTACTGTAACACATTTTGCACGAGTGGCAGTACTGCCTTGATTGGGGTGAAACGGTTATAAAAAGAGTCTGTGTCAAGCAAGGGTTTATGAGCAGGCTATTACATTTGTAAAGTATAGTAGTTTGATATCCACTAAGTCCAGCATGCTTGTGACATACTAAGTAAAGATTAATAAATAAAACAAAGTATCATTACTTAAATTATATATATATATATATATATTCATTTTTAAACGAGTTATTTAGCTACCTTGGTTTCTACCATGAGTGGTGTCTTCAGGCAATTTTTAATCATAGTCATTAAAAATCGCCTGAAGACACCACTCATGGTAGAAACCAAGGTAGCGAAATAACTTGTTTAAAAATGAAAAATATTCAAAAGTTCTACAATATAATTGTATACAACACATTTTATTACAAATGTGTACTGGTCTAACCCTATTAGTACCAAAAACTAAGTATTAAACAATCAATAAATCAATATATATATATATATATATATATATATATATATATATATCGAGTTGAAAGGCACGAAGGAATTTTTTGTTTTGTTTTTTCTTAAGCAATCCTTTTGTGCCAACACTTCAGAAGGAAACCGCTGGAAAATTTAGACGACAGAAGAAATACCGAATTTTTCTCATAAGGAAACGGCATATATTATGAAACAGGAAAGAAGGTTTATATAATTTCTCATTTATAGAATATATTGAAGTCAAGAGAAACGAAGAGTGTTTGTTTTTAATGTATGGCCGACAAAAGACATAGTGGAATAGTAAAACTTCAAAAGTTACAGCAAAAGAGGGAGCTGTGGAGGGTAATGATCGCCAGGATTGTGAAATGCAAAAAGTATTGTATTCTGAGAATATCGCCGTGTTGTAAAATTAGCATTGGCCAACAAATATTTATTATCAATTTGTCATTACTAAATCGATATCTAGTGAAAGAGTTGCTGAACATAAAATGATTTAAAATAGATCGAAAATATTCTTGTTAATTTTACATTACAGACTTAGAAGACTTAGGCGCAAACATTTTAGAATTACTCGACTGGATTCAAAGTTTTAAAAATATGCTCACTCGTGCAATTAAATTGTTACCTATTTCTGCTACAGGAACCGAAGGGTTGTATTTATGTTATGGTGCCCTCCTACGAGGAATGGACTCTTCCTCTTGTTATATATATAGTTACCTGCGTGACTTCCAAGTGAGCAGTGAATGGGAGCAGTTAATAGAGAACAGTTAACGACAGCTACTAGTCAGGCAATAAGCGGCGTAATAATACTTTCAAACTTCAGAATTTTTGTATTACTTATTATTAACACTTCCTTTGAATATTTTGTTTCTTGTTATACTACTATACTGTTTTGAAGATAACTCCTGTGTTTCGTGTCTTATTTCCGGCCCAAACCGGTCACTATAACTTTGCGGCGAAGTTCTCCAACTCTACACCAATTTACTTGCAGATTTTACAAATAAACGAGCCGGGACAACTGATCGTTTTTGTATAAAAATCCACCCGAGATAGTCTAATTCCAAATACCCTTATGTTAAATATTAAAAAATAATTCTCTGTTGGGGCGCTCTCTACCTGTGTTCTACTATAATGGACTATTCCAATCACTACATAAAGTAGTAGTGGGGAGACCTCGGGGATCAGTAACGAGTAACCACTCTCGAGAACGAGTCAAATACTATTTCTCCTGGTAATATATACATTTACTATATTTCCGTTGTTGGTATTTATTTACTCAATAATTCTGTTACACAAAACATAACATTCTCCAACTCTTTAATTTGGGGATTCTCGAGGAAAAGGTTTCATAATTAAAAAAAAAAATTAAAAATATAACAAAACTATTCCATTCTTTAAGTATCAATTCCTACATATTTTAGTGCGAGGAGGTTTGTTATATACTGCACCTGGGAATCAACGATGACAATCTTGGCATCAACGACGGACACAAACAACAAACTTATATTTTTATTCTCTTCGGTGACGGTCATGTATGTGGAGTAGTAGTCAGAGGGAGGCACGCACATAGGAGGAGGTGACTGAGTGGAGTTATCTTTTCTTCCCTGCGTTCTCTCCGTGCCCTTTCCATTTTTTCTGCTCGTCCTAGGGAGACCCGATCTTGTATAAGCTGAATTACGTCGACTTTCGATTAACTGCATCATCTTTTATCTAGGCGCATTTGTTTACCATTTTCGCCTTATCATTGCCGTTGGCCAGCTATCTTTGACGTCATCTCTTTCCTGTACCATTGTTTAATATTTCCTGTTTGACTGCATTAATATTTTGTGAGTCACAGACGCGTCCGCTTTTGTCCTGGCATATTTATGTATCCTTTTCCTGTTAATATTGTCACTGGACCATTTGCATTTGACGTCATCACAACTTCTGACTTTCCATAGTTTATATACGATCACATTCCTTCAATGTAACTAATTTGTCACCTGCATTCCGGCTTTTCCCATTAAATAATATCTATTTAATGTAATTATACCTTTGTTTACCAGCCCGTAATCTTGCTTTTGAGTGAAATTATACCAGGGTCATTCAATAAATGAGGTGAATGCTTTGGTATAAGGACTTCTAATATAGATAGAAACCTACTTTTTAAAAAATGTTTTCCTTTACTTCTTTTTCAGAAGGATTTAATATTTTTTTCAGATTGAAAAAAAAACTTTGAGAATTTTGGAGATTAACAAAGATGGCCGACCAAGAAGCGTGCTCCAGAATTGAACAGAAGTCAGTTATTAAGTTTTTGGTTGCTGATTTGGTTGGAATTTGGTTGAAATTCATAGGAGAATGTCAACTGTGTATGGTATCACATTTTTCAGCCCAAAATATCTACAAGTGGGCTAAATTGTTTAAAGAAGGACGGAGCAGTATTGAAGATTAAGACAGGCCGGGGAGGCCTACTGAAGTGAGTTCTCCTGAGGTGATCGAATCAGTCAATGACATCATTCAGTCTGACAGAAGGGTGACAGTGGATGACATTGCAAGGACTTTGAGCCTATCTATTGCAACAGCACACAAAATAGTCCATGATGACCTTGCCTATTCGAAGACAACGCAAGGCCTCACACAGCAGCCCAAACGGTGCAGACCATCAACGAGATGGGCTGGGAACTGCTCTCTCATCCTCCTTACAGCCCAGACCTTGCGCCTTCAGACTTTTACCTGTTTGGCCCCTTGAAAGCGTTCACGAGAGGCACAACGTTTGAAAGTTACGATGAAGTTAAAGGTGTTGTTAGCGATTGTCTGAGACATCAGTCCAAAGATTTTTACGCTGAGGGAATACGGAAGCTTGTGCATAGATGGGAAAAGTGTGTGACACTGCTGGGATACTATGTTGTAAAAATAAGATAAAATAAGCTTTTATCTGTATTAGAAGTTATTATAGCGCAAAATTCACCTTATTTATTGAATGACCCTCGTATTCTGTGGGTCACAGAATATATAACAGATTTTGTTTTTTCTATATTCATTATCAGTAGTTTCACATGAATTTTTAGAGGCACATTGAATAGGATATTTTGAATAAAATAAATAAATGTTTTTTTTTTTTTAACAGATAATTTTTCTTATCGTCCAGTTCACAATTCTTCTCGTTTCTTTAATAGGAATTGGAATTTAACCTTTGATTTCTCATGAGGTTTGGGTTCCTTCTAATGTCTTCTAGTTTTCTTTCACTTCCAGTAATCTCTTGCGTCTTAGTGGTATTATCGCCTCTCTCGGGGCTAATTGATAAAAATATCTGTCACGAAACGTCTGTGTTCAGGTAATCCATAGAGAAAATACTGGCAAAGGGAGATAGTGAATGATATATGCAACGCAGTAACATAGTCAATGTTTTGATTACAGTAAAAATATGGACTACAAAGGTTTTTTAAAGAGATTCTCATATGCAGTAAAAAGAAATATGTGTTTCATAACTATTAGTAAATGTGACAGTTACCAGTAATCGATTGGTTGGTTGGTTTATTTTAATTTTTTTACGGTCTATCGACCCTTTCAGATTATTTAATGCTATAAAACATTTTTAGATGGTAAGAATTTTTCGCATATGATGGCTTTAATGATACAAGTCATATTAACTGATAGTTGGGGTAGAAGAGGTGGTTTCATGCCTTTCCTGAGAATATTTGCGTGTAAGTAAAGATAATTGAACCGACTGAAATTGAAACTCGGCTTACTGCTTCTTAATTTCGAGCTGTTATCCATTAACCCACCTGCACATCTAGGCTTACGGTACTTAGTATACCCAAGCGATCACCTATAACCACTGACCATGCTCGACGTTGCTTAACTCGATCGTGCGGTTTTAACGCGATATGTCCGTATGCCCGCGGATGTGCGTTGTGATACAGTGGATATCGACTCGGAATGACAAATCAGGAAGCCGAGTTCGAATTCCATTTGAATTTATTGCGTTCACTTGCGCACAAATACCCTCGGAAAAGGTAATAATCCGTCTCTTCTGTTCAATTATGGATTAAATAATAGGACAGGTTGGGTTCTATACCCTTGGCTGGCAACCAGTCTACCGCAGAAATCATTGGGATAATCTTCTGTCCAGTTAGTCATGTCTCTTTCGAAATCGTGTATTACGTATGGCACTTGACTGACTGACTGACCGTATGCCCAGTTACCAATAAGGCAAAAAAACTCAACATACTGAAACTGAAATTTCATAATCATTTGGCGTTAGTACCGTTAAGAAAAGCATGAATCAATATTTCCCTGCATTCAGTCTGTGGTTGGCAGAGTGAAAAACATTCTCTTATCTGTTTAGACAATAGCAGTAAAAAAGGTACCGACATATTTCCGCCTTTGATGTGAATAATATTAGTAATGAAAGTGAAAATGAGATATACCCCAGCTTATTATACAGGGGTAAAAAATGTTAGAATGAACATACAGGGGGTTGCAAAAAAAATATTGTTATTCGCGACATGTTTGTATATACAATACGTTTTGTGTACACGTATTATTAATGTATACCTACTTTAACACACCCTAAATCTAAACTTATTTATAAATGAAACTTTGTATGTGTGTATGTATGTGTGTGCGTGTGTGTGTGTGTGTGTGTGTGTGTGTCCGTTACCTATAGACTCCAAAAAGGCTGAACCGATTTTCTTGAAAATTTACACAGTTGTACTATAAGCGTCTGCGAGTGTTCTTAGCTAGGTTTTGTGTCGAGGTACCACCGATAAATATCGAAAATCGATAATCGAAAAACTCGGGTTATAGAGGGAGTGGTCCGATTTTAATCAAATTTGATACACTCATAAACAAAGACATAAGAAACGATATTCAGAAGTTTCAAGGTTGCAGTTCTTACAATGGTGCAGAATATATATATATAAAAGGCAAGATGTTTGTGTGTGTGTCTGTTTACTGGCTGTATGTCTGTATTTTTTCAGTCCTTTTATTTTAGCTTTTGCTTCGGGTTTGGCTCTAAGTATGTATAATTGTAGTTCTTAGTCTCAGCCATGATATCATTTACTCAGAGGACTTATTTAGCCTTCAAAATTCAGTTTATGACGAAAAAACTTATTTTATATCGATACCAGGAAATTAAAATTTGACTTACATCCATTCATTTTTCTTTCAGTATACGGTTTCGTTTTAACTGGAAACAACTATTGCTTTTTAGTCTTTCGTGCCAACGTCCAAAGAGTCTGAGCTCCAGGACCATGGATTAGTTTTAAAGCTTTCATTACACCCGAGCAACGCCTGGCCATACTGCTAGTTGCTTATAATAAAACATGTACACTGCCGATTTCAACACCGTCTTCCATTTCTGGAAAAGTCCATTCCGGCTTTGTGTAATGGTTAGCAAGCTTGGTTCGCTAGAACAATTATTACTGAGTAGTGAGTTCGATCCCCACTGGGTGCCTCATACTTTCGGCCTTGTTCATCATAAAAAGCTACGGTTAAATAATCAACAACTTTCATTTCTTGTGGTTATGTTAATTCTCGCGATAATGTCAACTTTTTCTATTTTGTGGGTACGTTTAATTTTTCCTTCGGCTCTGTTCTCTGAAGAATGGTTACAATATAGACCACCAAAGATTGTGAAATAGTCATACAATCTTCTTTTTCTTCTTCGTCTTCTATCTGCTGCATCTCTTCAAGAGGTAAGCGATCATAGTTCTCCATATCTTACTATCCGTTATAGCTCTTAGCAATGCTTGTATTTTTGCTATCCCACCCACTTTCTGTCCTGCCATCTATTTACAGAAGCTCTTTCCCTCTATGGCATTCAATATGTACTGGGTGGGTCAAATTTTCCAAGCACTCCTTCCACATTATAGGCAATAGAAATTTCAGTTGTTTTTTTCTTATTTTGCATCAATGTCATTATGGTTTTCTTTAAATCCTCTTTGCTTTCTCGTTCCATCCATGTCATCGTGAGCATTCTTCTATAGAACCATATTTCTGTGGCCTCGAGTCCGTAATGTAACTGTCCAGTATTTACTGCCATAGAGGAAGATTAAGTAAATTGTTTCATTTTACTTTTACTTTTGTTTTTTGTCAGAATATTTTCATACCGACCAACGTGTTGTCTTATTGTTTAAAAAGTCTTTTCATTCGTTGGCCCTTAAAGGATTTGCCTAAGAGATTTTTAAAGAAGTTCACTTCCACTATTTATATAATTCCAGAACTCGCTTGCATCCAGGAAAACAGATTGAACCAGTGCCTGCAGAATTTTCAACTTCTGTTCAGGAGTCAGTTCCTTATTACAGCGATACAGAATCCCTACCATTCCCACCCACCAAAAAAAAAACAACATTAAAAACATTAATAATTTTGACATAAAATCATGAGATAGTTGGTCCTTAGGCAAATTTAATTGCATTTAAAATTCAAAGTTAACTTATTTGTACTTCTAATAATTTCTAAAAAGCAAGAATCGAGTGTTAATAATTTTTGCAACAAAGTGAAGAAATGCTTGCGATTAAAGATAAAAAACAAAACAAAACGAAATAACTATTTTGCCGGTAAATATAAAAAAAAATGTTTTATAAGTAATAATATATATTATATCTGAAATCGTCAGCTCAGGGGTTGCATGAGTTGTGTAGGCAGGACTTAGACAAAATGAATTCTGCCGTCTGTGACTGCATTGTCTTGTGTTTGCACCTGAAGTGCGTTAGTAAGAGAACCTGCAGTGAATAAGAAATTAAGAATTAAAATCAATCTTCTTCATATTTTACAAAAATTCACAATGACGTGTGAAATCCTGATTTTTCCCAAATAGAAAAAGAGATTGGCCAAGTGTTTAAAGAAAAAGTCGAAACCAGATTTCGCAAGTAGTTGTTAAATTGATTTTTGACCAATGGGAACGACTTTCAAGACTTGAAATGGGAACGACCTCAAGACTTGAGGACTTCGCGCGTCAGTGCGAAAAATCTAATGATAATAAAAGGGTCCCGATCAGCGTCAGTCAGATTGAAGCAGCGAGAAAGACAACACTAAAATGTAACTTCAACTTTAAATCGCGCCTGAGATAAGGTCAGGTCGCACCTTGTTCTCTTTCTCCTTATTTCTCGTGTACTGATTCCTTCTATTTATTCTCCTCCATCCAAAGATATTCCTACAGAACACATACATAGGTATGTACGCATATACTCTTTCAACAATTACTACTACTACGAGCGTTTTCTACAAATCTTTAACTACAAATAGTTACAATGTTAGGACTGTTATCTTCAACTAAATACCTTCTTTTCTTATAATGCGTTCTGAAATTTCACCTGTCTCTTTCTTATTGTAATTATAAGTTTGTTTTTTTATCTATTATCGTAAAACTTATTCATTGCTAAGATGTTATCACAATGTATTCTTTGAATTCCACTGTAAGACCATATTCGGCCGATTTGATTCTCTTTCTAATCTACGGAGAAATTGACCTAAAGGAAATTGAATATTATACATCAATTCAATAACCTTTTTCGTTGTTTCTAACACTGTTTCTAAAAGTTTTCTAATACTTTGCTTAGTTTCGTGAAAACATTTTTCTATATTCCAATCATCTCCAGATTTTATGTCTTTTTTTCAGTTGTCTGTTAATATACTACTCACATAATTGTCTGCACCTGCTTGATTTTGACATTCCCAATACGTAACTCACTTTTAAAAGGTTGGTCACTTTCGCTGACGGGCACGTATAAACACACAAATACCCTTAAGGAAAAAATGAATCCGTCGCTTCTTCCGCCAGATATGGCTGAAATAGCAGAACAGATTTGATTCTATAGCCTTGGTTGGCAACCAGTCTACAGCAGAAATTAATGGCAACCTACTACAAGAAAATTTTCTCCTCAGTCAGCCACGTATCTTCGAGACATGATCACCAAGGTGTGAATATTTGTTGCCCATAAAATAATTTAGTATATTTCAGTCAGTGAATTCAAACTCATTACTCAGCCAAACAGTCTCTCAGGCAATTATTTCTCACCAAGAGTTTATGAGCAATAAAAGAAAAGGAAGCTGTAGAGAGTCATGATTGCACACTCCAAGGGAGAAACTTCATATTTACCCTAAATGTTTTGCTTGTGAAGCAATCATGTTTATAAATTGCCAATGTAAGAAAACATCAGTAAACAAAAGGTAATTCAATTTCAATAAATGGTATTTCAGCGCCGAGATAAAATACCGATTATTTTCTTTCAAGAATTAATGGACTTAATCTCATTCGGAAATCTTCGTTGCTCTTAGTTAAAGTCATAACAACCAAAAGATGAAATCATAAAGAAGGATGTATTTTTTCTTTTTATGTGACACTTTGAAAATAGCTTTATAAACGGATTTTTTAATGATTCTCCGATGCGTATCATTCGATAATAAGCAAATCATTGAAGCCTTTCAAAAGTAAATTGAGTTTTCCAACCGAAATTCGAAAACAGTAAACATGTTTCATTTTGTCTTGTTCGAACGAAGACATTTTCTTTTATTATTTTCCTAAAGAAAATACACGTAGATTTTAATAAACGGCTATGGTCTCTGACTGTGTAGGAGGCTCAAACAATTTTCACATTAGTCTGTAGACAGTCTTAGAATACACCGACTGCATTTCCTGTAAATGGTTAAGCGCTCCATATAGGAACCATCTTCTATGGATATAATTCGTATAAAATGGATCTATGTCCATTTTCTAACTCTAGTCTGAATAGGAACTATGCTAGCCCTTGATTTTAGTGTAAAAGAAACCTAATTTTCACAGTATCAAACAAAAATTACGTTTAACTTTCTGCCTTTTTTTGTAAAACGGGCGACTAAAGACCCCCTACAGAAGGTAACTGAAGAAAGTGATAAGAAAGGACTACAAATGAACTGCAAAAAAACCAAAACCAAATGCATGATCATCAGTAAAAAAGGCAGCCCAATATGCCAGATACAGGTCGGGTATACTAGAATCAAGCAGGTACAAAAATTTAAATACCTGGGAAGTGTTTTAACAGAAGACGGAAAGTGCGGCACAGAGATCCGAAGGCGAATTGGCATGGCAAAAGAAGCAATCCAGAAGTTGAGTAAAATATTAATAAACAGGACAATTTCGCTAGAAACTAGGAATTTAGAGTACTTGATTGCTATGTGTTGTCAGTTCTTCAATATGGTAGTGAATGCTGGACAATATCATCAAATATGAAGGCAAAACCTGAAGCAACTGAAATGTGGTTCTACAGAAGGATGCTGCGGATATCATGGATCGAGCATGTCAACAATGATGAGGTCTTAGAAATGATGGAAACAAAAAGAAAATTAATACTGAGCATCAGGAAGAGACAGCTGAAGTTCCTGGGACATGCGATGAGGAAGGAGGGCTTGGAGAACCTGATACTAACAGGCCAGATAGAGGGAAAAAGAGACGGGGGAAGGCAATGGATAATATATTTGAAGGACCTAATCAGGTGGATGTTGGAACAAGGGTTGCATGGTGGAACAGGAAAAGGCGTGCTAAAGCCACCACGGATAGGGAGACGTGGAAAGCTATGATCGCCTACGTCCTGAAGGGACAGGGCACATAGAAGAAGAAGAACAAGGGTAAACAGGACATATGTATACCTTTTGGTTTTAGGGTGAATCAGATATTTTTACCTTTCTAACTGTAGTGCAGCGGATGTGCGTCGTGGTGCAGTGGATATCGGCTCGAAACGACAAATCGGGAAGCCTAGTTCGAATTCCAGTTGAATTACTTGCATTCACTTACGCACAAATACCCTTGGGAAAGGTATTAATGCGTCTCTTCTCTTCAGTTATGGGTTAAATAATAGGACAGATTGGGTTCTATAGCCTTAGACAGCAGCCCAAACGGTGCAGACCAGCAACGAGATGGACCAGGAACTGTTCCCTCATACCCCTTACAGCCCAGACATTGCTTCTTCAGATTTTCACCTGTTTGGTCCATTGAAAGCGTTCAAGAGAGGCATGAAGTTTGAAAGTGGCGATGAAGTTAAAAGTGCTGTGAGCGATTGGCTGAGACATCAGTCCAAAGATTTTTACGCTGAGGGAATACGGAATCTTGTGCACAGATGGGAAAATGTGTGACACTGCTGGGAGACTACGTTGAAAAAAAGTAACCTTTTATCTGTATTAGAAGTCCCTACAGAGAAAAATTCACCTTATTTATTGGTGTGTTAACGCGATATGACCATTTGCTCGCGGATGTGCGTTGTGGCGCAGTGGTTATAGACTAAGAATGATAAATGGAGAAGTATATGTCGCCATAGAAATAAGTATAAATTACAATAATTATCATATCCCCACAACTAGTCCCGATAAAAAAATTTCACAAATTTTTTTAAAAAGTTGACCTAGCAGTTAGCTCACCACCACCTACCACTGCTAAGGTTTGACCAGATACCTCCCGCTACCAAGGAAGAATTACTACTAACTCCTTCTCCTAGCCCAACCCAATGAAAAATAATACATCCCAACCCCTTCCATTACCTAAACTAATCTCTGGCCTTAGAAATTTTCCTTATTCTCTGTTTATAAGGGGTCAAAGAATGCATGCCTTAATAACATGTTGAAAATGGCTATTTTCCCCAATAATCTTCCTAACAACCCCCTGGTGTATATTTAGATCTCTATATCTCTTTATATATTCAAGGTACATTCAGATCTATCTATCTATCTATCTATCTATCTATCTATCTATCTATCTATCTATCTATCTATGTCATTTCATATCTATCTATCTATCTATCTATCTATCTATCTATGTCACTTCACATCTATCTATCTATCTATCTATCTATCTATCTATCTATCTATCTATCTATGTCATTTCACATCTATCTATCTATCTATCTATCTATCTATCTATCTATCTATCTATGTCACTTCATATCTATCTATCTATGTATCTATCTATCTATCTATCTATGTCACTTCATATCTATCTATCTATCTATCTATCTATCTATCTATCTATCTATCTATCTATCTATGCCTGTCTCTTCACATCTATCTATCTATCTATCTATCTATCTATCTATCTATCTATCTATCTATCTATGCCTGTCTCTTCACATCTATCTATCTATCTATCTATCTATCTATCTATCTATCTATCTATCTATCTATCTATCTATCTATCTATCTATGTTTTTTACACTGTCACATGCGATTTATTGTCCGTTCTTTCCATCCCAAATAATTCATGGTTATATTGTAAAAGGAGAAATATCTAAGTGAAACTTTGCCAATATGAGATGGAGAATAAGAAAACAATAATTCGTCTGAAAATTTTAAACAAAACTGAAGCGTATTTTGACACCTTAAAAGCATCAGCTTATTCTACAACAATAAAACAATGCGACGACAACAGAAGAATAGACTAGATTCGCAACAGAGAAATAAATAAAATAAAATAAAATAAAATATTTATTCAAAAACTCAAGAGTATTCGATAGAGACCGAAGATTAAAATACGTAAAAATAATACGATGAATCTACAATAATGATCGATAGAATAGCAACTGATGATTAATTTAGTAGTAAAAGAGGGTCATTCAATAAATAAGGTGAATTTTTCGGTATCAGGACTTCTACGAGGGTCATTCAATAAATAAGGTGAATTTTTCGGTATCAGGACTTCTACGAGGGTCATTCAATAAATAAGGTGAATTTTTCGGTATAAGGACTTCTACGAGGGTCATTCAATAAATAAGGTGAATTTTTCGGTATAAGGACTTCTACGAGGGTCATTCAATAAATAAGGTGAATTTTTCGGTATAAGGACTTCTAAGAGGGTCATTCAATAAATAAGGTGAATTTTTCGGTATGAGGACTTCTACGAGGGTCATTCAATAGATAAGGTGAATTTTTCTGTATAAGGACTTCTGCGAGGGTCATTCAATAAATAAGGTGAATTTTTCTGTATAAGGACTTCTACGAGGGTCATTCAATAAATAAGGTGAATTTTTCGGTATAAGGACTTCTACGAGGGTCATTCAATAAATAAGGTGAATTTTTCGGTATAAAGACTTCAACGAGGTTCATTCAATAAATAAGGTGAATTTTTCGGTATAAGGACTTCTAAGAGGGTCATTCAATAAATATGGTGAATTTTTCGGTATAAGGACTTCTACGAGGGTCATTCAATAAATAAGGTGAATTTTTCGGTATAAGGACTTCTACGAGGGTCATTCAATAAATAAGCTGAATTTTTCGGTATAAGGACTTCTACGAGGGTCATTCAATAAATAAGGTGAATTTTTCGGTATAAGGACTTCTACGAGGGTCATTCAATAAATAAGGTGAATTTTTCGGTATAAGGACTTCTACGAGGGTCATTCAATTTATAAGGTGAATTTTTCGGTATAAGGACTTCTACGAGGGTCATTCAATAAATAAGGTGAATTTTTCGGTATAAGGACTTCTACGAGGGTCATTCAATAAATAAGCTGAATTTTTCGGTATAAGGACTTCTACGAGGGTCATTCAATAAATAAGGTGAATTTTTCGGTATAAGGACTTCTACGAGGGTCATTCAATAGATAAGGTGAATTTTTCTGTATAAGGACTTCTGCGAGGGTCATTCAATAAATAAGGTGAATTTTTCGGTATAAGGATATCTACGAGGGTCATTCAATAAATAAGCTGAATTTTTCGGTATAAGGCCTTCTAATATAGATAGAAACTTTTTCCATTACTTCTTTTTCAAAGGGATTTAATTTTTTTTCAGGTTGAAAAAAATATTTGAGAACTTTGGATATTAACAAAGATGGCCGGCCAAGAAGCATGCTCCAGGATTGAACAAAGGTTAGCTATCAACTTTTTGGTTGCTGAACGGTGCAAAGCAGCTAACATTCATTGGAGAATGTCAACTGTGTATGGTGCCACATGTTTTAGCCAAAAAATGTCTATAAACTGTTTAAAGAAGGAAGGAGCAGTATTGAGGATGAAGACAGGCCGGAGAGGCCTACAGAAGTGAGGTCTCCTGAGGTGATCGAATCAGTCAATGACATCATTCAGTCTGACAGAAGGGTGACAGTGGATGACATTGCAAGGACTTTGAGCCTATCTATTGCAACAGCACATAAAATAGTCCATGATGACCTTGCCTATTCGAAGACAACGCAAGGCCTCACACAGCAGCCCAAACGGTGCAGACCATCAACGAGATGGGCTGGGAACTGCTCCCTCATCTCCCTTACAGCCCAGACCTTGCGTCTTCAGACTTTCACCTTTTTGGCCCCTTGAAAGCGTTCGCGAGGGGCACGAAGTTTGAAAGTTACGATGAAGTTAAAAGTGTTGTTAGCGATTGTCTGAGACATCAGTCCAAAGATTTTTACGCTGAGGGAATACGGAAGCTTGTGCATAGATGGGAAAAGTGTGTGACACTGCTGGGAGACTATGTTGTAAAAAATGTAAGCTTCCATCTGTATTACATTCCTTATATCGAAATATTCACCTTATTTATTGAATGACCTTCGTATCTTCTATTTGCGTATCTCTAACACGACATAGGTGACGGGGACTCTCCAAAGTGGTGAAGGAATTACTTAGAGAGTGGAGTTAACTACATAACACCCGGAAGTAGCGTGGCACATGGAACGAGAATGATAGACTCCAGTGATTTAAATAAAGGGTTCGGTTCGAAATTCCAAGCTCTTGAAGAAAAACAGAGCGTACAACGGCGGTAATGTCTTGCATATAGCAATAAAAATTAGGACAGCAGTTCAAACAATGTAAATATTGATATAAATACGACGTCATCTCAGAAGTATAGACAAATCTTAAACTTTGATTCACCATCTAACTCATTAAATATGTTACGCGTTGATTTCCACCCCTCTCTTGTTTTCAATCTGTGCTGTGTATTTTACAAGGACGATTGCTTCTCAGTCAACTTCAAAAATTTAAATGCAATCTCAATCGTTATCTTTGGATTTCTTAATACTTGTTCTCTTATTGTATTTTCTTCTTAATAGTATAATTTTCTCATCTAATCTAAACTTATTTATAAATAGAACTTTGTGTGTGTGTCTGTGTGTGTGTCCGTCCGTTATCTATAGACTCCGAAACGGCTGAACCGATTTTTTTGAAAATTTACACAGTTGTACTATAAGCGTCTGCGAGTGTTCTTAGCTAGGTTTTGTGTCAAGGTACCCCCGATAAATATCGAAAATCAATAATCGAAAAAAATCGGGTTAGAAGGAGTGGTCCGATTTTAATCAAATTTGATCCTCTCATAGACAAAGACATAAAAACGATATTCAGAAGTTTCAAGGTTGCAGTTCTTACAATAGTGCAGAAAATCGATACTATATATATATATAAAAGGCAAGATGTTTGTGTGTGTGTCTGTTTATCTGTCTGTATGTCCTTTATACAAATCCACAATCTTTATCCGATTCTCAGCAAACTTCACACAAATATTCTTTAGGCTGAGTCTGAGCTCCAGGACCATGGATTAGTTTTAAAGCTTTCATTACACCCGAGCAACGCCGGGTTATACTGCTAGTATTCTCTAAGACTCATTAATCTTTGCGTCTTGGTGCCTTTGTTGAATTGGTTCAGATGAAATCATAAAAAAAAATGTAAACTTTTCAAAATTAACATTTGAAAATAAAAACTAAGTCCAGTGTAATTATGTAAAATGCCAGGGATCAATTTAATACAATACCAGAATTATTTATATGACCCGCTTCTAAATATATAAAAAATAAAATATGACTTCAGTCAAGTACCATTCTGCAGTAGACTGGTTACCAACCAAGGCTATAGAACCCAATCTGTCCGGTTATTTGACTCATTGTTAGAGGGGGAAGAGATTTATTATATTATTAAGTATTAATTAGGGGGAACAGTTCATTACTTCATAACGATATAAAACTGATCCCCCACTTTATACCCAGTAGACGTCCTAATCATGTTTTTAAATATTATATTCAGTCAGTCAGTTGAGTGACATACGTGATACACACTTGGGCGATCATACCTCGAAAGAGACATGAATGACTGTGCAAAAGATTATCCTGCAGTAGTTTGCCATTACTTTCTGCAGTAGACTAGTTCCCAGCCAAGGCTCTAGAACCCAATCTGTCCTATTATTTAACTCATAACTGGAGGGAAGAGACGGATTAATACCCTTCCCAAGGGTATTTGTGCATAAGTGAATGCAAGGAATTCAACTGGAATTCGAACTCGGCTGCCCGATTTCTCATTCCGAGCCGATATCCACTGCACCCCAACGCAAATCCCATAATATGGTTTAATGAATATTAAATAAGAAAATTATTAATGTACCACTTCTAAAATCTATAAAAATGAACTATAAAAATCATTCCCTATTTTGTACGAGTAGACCAGTCTATTTAAGTAGCACTCCTCATCTTATTCATCATGTGCCTATCTCCTCAGGACGTAGGTGATCATGGACTTCCACTTGGCCCTGTCTCTTGTCACTCTCAATATTCCTCCTCTCGGTATTTGTCCCAAAACCCGCTCCGCCACCCATTTGCTCAAGCCTATCAAGTATATCAAGCGCTCCTTTCTCCTGTGTCTCTTTTCTTTCTATCCATCTTGTGAGTATTAAATTTTCCAGGCTCTCTTTCCTCATTACGTGTCTCAGAACCTCACCTGTCGCTTCTTGATGCTAAGTATGAGTTTTCTTTTCGTTTGCATTCTCTCCAACTACTTATCGTTGCTCATGTGCTCAGTTCCTGGTATCCTCAGCATCCTTCTGTAAATCTACATTTCTGCTGCCTTAGGCCTCGCCTTCATCCTTGAGCAGATCGTACAACATTCACTGCCATAAAGAAGAAAAAATATTACATAGCAGTCCAGCACTTTTACTTTGTTTCCAATGAGATTTTTCCTGTCTCTCAGTACTCTGGTTAGGATTTGAAATGCGTCCTTGGCCATGCTAATGCGTCTTCGGATCTCAGTGTCGCATTTTCAATTCTATGTCAGAATGTTTCCCAGGTATTTAAATTTCTTTACTTGTTTTATTTTACTTTCTCCGAACTGCAGTTGGCATTCTGAGGTCTTTTGTTTGCTGATGCCCATATATTGTTTTCTTCAAGTGTATGCTTAGTCCTTTCTTCTAGCTTTCCTTTGCTACCTTCTGTAGGGGATCTTGCATTTTCTTTTCCGTGTCTGCTATCAGCACCGTGTCATCTTAGCCGCCAATGACGAATGCTAGCAACAGTTTTATTTCTCTGAGGATTGTTTCGCTGTGTAATTTGAATAGATCAGATGAGAAAACACAACCTTGTCATACGCCTTTTTTATTTTTGTATATATGCTGAATTAAATTTCCTATTCTTACGTAAGCGTTTTGTTATCAGAAACGTTAACAATAATAAATGAGTTCAGTTCAAAATTAAAAGCACTCACCATTTTTGATGGTCAGTGAATATTTTTCATGATAATGAAACTTAAGTTTTGGAATAAACCGTCAACATATGACTGAGCCGTCTCATATTTACAAAGTGCCACTTGTATTGGCGAACACCACAATTCTTCCAACTTCGAGCACAGCGCTAAAGAATTATCCCTTATAATTATTATAATTATAAAGAATTATAACTGCAGTTGGCATTCTGAGGTCTTATTGTTGACTGAATGTAAAGTACTCAACGGTAGGTAGATCAATATATATTTTATAATTCATTTTAGACTTCATATCGATATAAATATTTTGCCGTCATTTTTGATGTCACGTGCCCACTCGTTAAAACATATATGTCTTCTTCATGTGCTGTGTCCCTTCATGATCATGGACTTCCACTTGGCCCTGTCTCTTGTCACTCTCAATAGTCCTTTTCTCGGAATCTTACTCTCTCCTTTATCAAAAAACTGGTGTGGGCGACAAAGCGAACCTAGCTGCCGAGCTTAAGAAGGACCTTCAATCCGTGGTGGACTGGGGTAAGAAATGGCTCGTAAATTTTAATGCTTCCAAAACGAAGCTGCTATCAATTAACCATCATAGACAATCGCTGCTACCTCCCATTAGTATGGAACAGGCTTGCCTCCCAGAGAGTAAAACACTACGCCTCCTTGGCCTCACACTCTCAGCGGACCTCAAGTGAAATGACTATATCGAATCCATTGCTAAATTCGCTGCTATGAAAGTCGGTTCTCTGTGCAGGGCCCGGAATTTTTTCCCGTCTGAGTCCATTCTGCACATATATAAATCTACCATCCGCCCGTGTATTGAACACTGCTGCTACATCTGGTCGGGTGCCCCTGCTATTCTCCTCGGCGTTCTTGACAAAATACAACGGAGAATCTGTAATGTGATCGATACCGACTTGGCAGCCCGGCTGAGTCACTCTCTCACCGGCGTGATGTGGCTTCCCTGTGCCTCTCCTATAAATACTTCTGCTCCGATGAACTTAGATCACTGGTGCCCCCTAGGTATGAATTTGCACGAGATACTAGATTAGCAACTAGGTCCCACTCTTTTACAGTGAAACAGATAAAATGTAACAGCTATTTCTACTCTAACAGCTTCTTTTCTCGCGCTTCCCACCTGTAAAATTCCCTTCCATATACTTGCTTCCCCGACAGCTACAATCTCCAGGAATTTAAATGTAAGATCAATAGACTCCTCTTATTACACTAACTCGCACCAATTCTCTCAAACACTCTTCCCATCTACCTAACTCCCATTCTCGGTATCCTCATCCGTCTATCACCATCCTTCCGACATTTCCTATAATCAACCAATTTTTCTCATCACTTTCCCCTATGTAACCCCCTGCGCAATAGTGGAAGTGGAATTCCTTGCTTGAGGTAAAATCTCTCCCCAAACATGTACCGCCATCCATTTGCTCAAGCCTATCAAATATGTCAAGCGCTACCTTCCCTTGTCTCTCTTTTCTTTTATCTTTCCTGTAAGTATTAGATTCTCCAGGCCCTACTTCCTCATTAGTTGTTCCAAGAAACTCATCTGTCTTTTCCTGATGTGAAAGATGGCTTTTCTTCTCATCGTTGCTTACGTGTTTAGCCCATGACATCCTCAATATCCGTAGTACTACTGGTTTTAATTGAATATGCATCAAACAGAACTTATCGTCAATATAAACTAGATATATATTTCCTTTTGGCGGTTCTTTAAATCTGCTTAATAACAATAAATATAGAATCTATATATACTCTTGATAGGTGGCATGTGGTGCAAATAATTTTAACTTTGTGTGTAATTGATTGTTGATATGAGACTGTATTGGACAAAAAATAATTGGCTATTTTCCGATTAATTATAGAATGTGTATTGACTCCTGGTAACTCACTTAGCCGTAATAAATCGATTTAATTTTATGTTCATGCTGATATATGTTTTCTACTGATATTATTTTCTTGGAACGTGAGCAGTTAACGTGGAAATTTCATTATGTAATGAACATATATTTCCTCTTATATGGTCGTGAATGCTGGACAATCTTCTCATAGATGAAGAGACTTGAGGGAGCAGAAATGTCCTTTAATGGAAGGACCCTGAGAAGAGCATAAAATGAACAGTTGAGTAACGAAAACGTTTTAAGAAAATAGAAACAAAAGAGTATTTATACTTAGAATGCGAAAGTAATTGCTTAAATTTCTCGGGCACATAGCAAAGGAAGAAGGCCTGGATAATTTGACATATTACAGGGCGTATTGTACGGAAGATAAAGAAAGCAGATAATGCAAAGACCGCTGACGAACTGACACAAACAGTTGAAAAACTCACTTGTTTTCTCTATACAACAGATCAGTCAAACCTCATAGACCTGCCCCGAAAAAAATCTCCACCTAAATGTTACCTCTCTTGGACATTTTGTATAATTTATTGATGAGTGTTAAAGTCGATGAAAAACAAAATACATCCTCTGATAAGTCGTTTCATTAGACGATCTTTCAGTACACAAAAGTTGAGTGTGATAGCGTCAACTCATACATGACGAAAGCTACGCTCTCGACATTTTAAAATTTAGCACCTGCTTAAATTGTCGCTCACATCTCCAAATCATAGAAAGTTTTATACTCCAGAAATATTTTTTTACCAAAACTGAGTATGCAGTCCTGGTTCGTACTGTAACCATAGCCCACCGCAACCACTACTACAATATATGTATATATTCCAAAAGACCTCCTGTATGAAGTGCTGGCCTCTGGAAGAAGACCCACTGGGCAGCCACAGATGCGGTATCGCGACATTATAAAACGCGATATGAAAGCTGTGGGCATCAACACGGAGTCATGAGAGAGCGTAGCAGTCAAACGGTTCAAGTGGGGAGAAACTCTGGCTCAACAACTTAGATCAAGAGAGGTTCAAACTAACACAAGTCGCAATGGAGAGGCAGGTTCGCAGGAAACAAAATGACAGTTCTGACAGACCAGAAATAAAACAAAAATGCAGCATCTGCAACAAAGACTGTCACAAACGCCGATGCTCCAGCCAAGCAGAAAACTAGGATGCTACCCATGGTCAATCCTGACCGACGGACGCCTGCTATATATATATTGCACGAATCACAAACTTAATGATAACTCTATCACGGCCTGGAAAACCTCCAGATTATCAAAATTCTTGACCGTTCTGGATAAAATCCTGGTGGTTTGTATCCCTGAGTAAACTCTGATTTTCGACAGTGCACTTTTCAGCAGTGCGGGTGAGCACTGTCTCCATCTCAGTATCGTATTGCCAGCCTCTTTAGTGTTATCGAAAAAGACTCTTTGAAGCTTTCATATCACCGACAGGCACCACCACCTGAAAGACAAACAATGCTGATGTCGATACGTACTACTTTGAGGATCACAATCTGATGTAGATGTTCAGTAGAATTCAAGTTTGGAAGGTGGTTATTTAATGGATGAATATGAAAAGGGTCTATTGGCGCGGTAATAAGAAATACTAGCCAATAATATTCCGCAATTTTCAGCTAAATCGCATATTAAGAACTTTTCATCATTGAGCCATTTTGGGATTTCTAGAAATTCTTGGAAGCATTGATCAGACAAAGAGGTATGTAGAGAAAAAGCTAAAATATGAAAGAGAGATGTGGGGAGGGGCATTCGAAGCGTGGGGAGGATTTCATATTGCAGCTAAATGGTCGTTTAAACTATCTTGATTAGAAGAAATTAAGAGAGAAAGATTGACGGGCGAGTTCTTTGTCATAAAATTACGTTTTCTATTCTAATGTATCATTCAACTGAGATTATTAATGTTTTAACAAATTCACTATCATCATCATCATCATCATCATCATCATCATCATCCGTTACACCCAATGGTGTGTAGGGCAGCAAAACGCTTCTCCACCTCTGCTTATCTTGGGCCAGACTAGTCAATGAACTCCAAGAGTGCTGCATGGCTTTCATCTCATTCTCCATGCCGTTCTTGGTTTCCCCTCTTTTATTTACCATCTGGGGTCCATTGCAGTGCTGTTCTTGTGATTGACTGTGGATATTTCCCAATTCATCTCCACTGCCTTCTTGTAATGATGGTGTCCGTGTTTTCTTGTTTGAATTACTTCAACAGGTCTTCATTGGAGATCTTTTCTGGACCAAATATTCTCAGTATTCGTCGAAGGCATATGGTGTGAAAGGATCGAAGTTTGGCGAGATCCGCCTTAGTCATTCTCCAGCACTCAGATCCGTAGAGGAGAGTAGATAAAACACAGATCTGGTACAGCTTGAGCTTGGTGTTGATGCTGTACTGTGTTGATCCCCAGATGTTGTTCATTTCCTTCAACACACTCTTGGCCTTGCCCAGTCTACTTTGAATATTCTCTTTCATGCCACCCTCGGGTCTGATGATACTGCCCAATTAAGTGAACTTGTCTGTATGACGTAGACCTCCTCCATTCACTTTGACAGGAGCAGGCCTGTTCACGTTCAATGGCATCATTGCTTTGTTTTTTTGTTTTTTTTCTATATGAAATTTTGTTTTACTATTTTAACGTAAACATGTTCAATTATGTAACTCTATATTTCAGAGGTCTTTCAAATAGCTTTGAATCTCAAAGATGTTTTGCAACATTTTTTGCCCACGATTACAAATGCCATTTAGAAATTTATACTGACACACGCCTGCCTCTCATCTCATTTTTTCTATTTACAGATGTATTTTCTGCCTTCCGTTTAACCGATTCATTTATTTTACTTCCGTTTCATTGATCCATTCTTTTTAATTCAATTATCCATTCTCTAACTTCCATTTCAATGTCACTGTCTGACTTTTGCTTCAATGATACAGTGTCTGACATCCACTCCGTTGGTCCATTCTTTAAAGTTTGCTAAACTGGAACGTTTTCTGAATTCCTCTTTAAAGATAGATTGTCTGACAACCTCTTCCCTAATTTATTCTCTGATTTCGTTTCACTGATACGTTCTTTGAACTCCTTTACAATGATACATTGTCTGTCTTCCAGTTCACAGTTCACCTTCATGACTCCCACTTCTATGATAAATGGTTAGTTTTCCGTTTGCCTGATTTCCGCTTCACGAATCCGTTGACTGACTTCCACTTCATTGAAAAATTGCCAGAATTCCTCTTCAATGGTACATTGTCTGTCTTCCGTTTCCATGACTTGTGCCTGACAGCCGCTTTCCTAATCTATTCGCTGATTCCACTTCACTGATGCCCGTCATGATTTCTGCTTCCATTTTGCTTTCCGTTTCCCTGGTCTCTTCCCTGACTTCCTTTTCACTGACCAGTATTTGATTTCCTTTTCATTGATACATTGTCTTCCTTTTGTTTCGATCACTTCCGGTTCAACTTCAAATATCGTGTCTGACAGCTGCTTCCTTGATTCATTCTTCGATTCATCTTCACTGATCCGTTTTTTGAATTTATCTTCAATGATACATAATCTAACTTCCGTATCACTGATCCCCTCCATAACTTCCGCTTCAATGATAAACGCTTTGCTTTCCGTTCACCTGATCCCCTGACTTCCTCTTTCACTAATCAAATTTTGACCTCTTCTCCAATCATACATTCTCTGTCTTCCGTCTCAATGAGTTTCGGTTCAACTGCCTCACTGATCCATTTTCTTATTCTGCTTAAATGGTTTGTTCTATGAATTCTTCTTCAATGATAGAATATTTTAGTTCCTATTCACTAATCCCAGTCATGACTTCCGCTTCCAAGATTAATTGTCTGTCTTTCGTTCGCCTAACTCATTCTTTGACTTTTATTTCAATGATACATTATCCGTTTTACGTTTCTATGACTTCCGGTTAAACTTCAAATATACCCTTTGACAGCCGCTTCCCTGATTCATTTTCTGATTCCGCATCACTGATCTGTTTCCTGATTTTTTCTACAATAAATTTTTCTACAATAAATGCTCTAATTCCGCTTCACTGATTCAGTCTTTGAATTCTTATACAATGATACATAGCTGGACTTCCGCTTCACTGATACCTCCATGACTTATTTGTCTACGATATGCTTCCTGTGATTCCTTCCATAAATTCCGTTTCATGAATCCATTGTCTAACTTACGCTTCAATGATACATTCTATGCCTTTCGTTTCGATAACTTCCTGTTCAACTTCAAAGATAGTGTTTGGCAGCTGCTTCCCAGATACATTATCTGATTATGCTTCACTGATCTGTTTTCAGAATTCTCTACAATGATCCATTATCCGACTATCGCTTCAATGATCCCCCTACCACCGCAAGACTTCCTGTTTACTTCCCTATCTTCCGCTTCACTGATCCGTTGTCTGAATTCCACTTTAACGATACACTGCTTTCCGTTTCCATGATTTCGGTTCCACTTCAAATACACTGACAGCCGCTTCCCTCATTCATTCACTTATTTCGCTTCATTGATCCGTTCTCTGAATTCTTTTACAATGATACTATGTCTAACTTCCGTTTAATAAGTCCTTTACATGACTTCCGCTTCCATTAATAATGGCTTGCTTCCGTGGGCTTGATCCATTCCCTGATATCGGATTCACTGGTCTATTGTCTGACTTCCTCTTTAATGATACATTGTCTGACTTCTCGCTCAACTTCAAATATTGTGTCTGACAACCTCCACCCTAACTCAATCTCTGATTCCGCTTCACTGATTCTTTCCGTTCTTTTGAGTTCCGCTTCACTGAGCCTATTCTCTTCCGTGATAAATGGTTTTGTACTCCGTTTTTTTCCCACTTCAATGATATATTATCTACCTTCTGTGTCCATGATTTCCGGTTTAACTTTAAATAGACACTCCGACAGCCGCTTTTCTGATTCATTCTCCGATTCCGCTTCTCTGATCCGTTCTCTGAATTCTTCTTCAATGATACATTGTCTGACTTCTGCTCACTGACTTCTGCTCATTTTCCATAACTTCCGCTTCCATAAGTCGGTTTGTCTTCCGTTTCCCTGATTCGTTTACTGAATTCCTCTTCAATGGCATATTGTCTGTCTTCCGCTTCTCTGATTATTCTCCTTCCTTCCGCTACAATCATACAGTTTCTCTCATCATACGACAGCGTTCCATTCTTGGAGTTTCGATTCATTGACACATTGCCTGGCTTTCATTTTTCTGATCGATTTCCGTACTTTGGGCAGAGTAAATTTGGACATTAAGAAGTGAATATTTTTTTTTTGTATTCTACCATGAAATTATGGAAAAAAGATTAAATTATCACTTTTCGAAGTAATTCTTCAAGATTCTGCACGGACAAGCAACAAAGACCTTGATTTTTCTTAAATGTCTTTAATTTTATTCTTGGAATTTTCTTAAAGAGTTCATGTAGGACTTTTCCTGGTTGTCAGCTTATGCACACGTATGTGTGCATGTATCTGTGTGTATTCGCTCGTCGTTGAGAGTGGAAGAAAAAACAAGGCTTAAAATATGGTTTAAGATGTTTATTTGATACGATATAGTCGTTCCACTTGAGGTCGATTGATAGATTGAAGCCAATGAAGCGCTTTGTGATGCATTCTGGGAGATTAGTGTTATACATACTAAAGAAAGGTAAAAAACGTTTTTCTATAGTTGTTACAGGAAAGTAGCTTCGTTTTGGAAGTATTAAAATTTACGCTATTTCTTACCCTAATCAATCACAGACTGGAAGTCTTTTCTAAGGGCATCAGAGAGGTTTACTTGTCAGTCTTGGCAGATTTGATGGGAATAAATGATGGTGTCATTTGACACTACTGGAGAACTGATTACATAAGGAAGTTCATTGGTGACGATCAGGAAAACGTGTAAACTAAGACAGAGCCTTGGGGGACACCCACATTCGCATGAAAGGATTTCGATTTTGCCCGTTCAAAACGGCCTTCATTTCACGATTTGATAGGAACGATTGGCTTAAATCGAACTACAAAGTAACCCTGTAGCTTACACAGAAGACCAGCATGCCGAACCTTGTCAAAGACTTTCGAAATATCCAGGCAACAGCTCGAGCTTTGCCGTCCTTATCAAGAGTCTGGCTTATACAAGGGTCACTCAATAAATAAGGTGAATGTTTCGGTATAAGGACTTCTAATACAGATAGAAGCTTATTTTCTTTTCAACGTAGTCTCCCAGCAGTGTCACACACTTTTCTATTCTGTGCACAAGCTTCCGTATTCCCTCAGCGTAAAAGTCTTTGGACTGATGTCTCAGCCAAACGCTCACAGCACTTTTAAATTCATAGTAACATTCAAACTTCGTACCTCTCGTGAACGCTTTCAAGGTATCAAACATGTGAAAGTCTGAAGGGGCAAAGTCTGGGCTGTGAGGTGTATGAGGGAGCAATTTCCAGCCCATCTCGTTGATGGTCTGCACCGTTTGCATCTTTGGCACCCACCGGCAGCTGGCCTTCAAGTAGGCATGGTCATCATGGACAATTTTGTGTGCTGTCCTAACAGATAGGCCCAAATTCCTTGCAAGGTCATCCACTGTCACCCATCTCTCAGACTGAATGAGGTCATTGACTGATTTGATCACCTCAGGAGACCTCACTTCTGTAGGCCTCCCAGGCGTGTCTTCATCCTCAAGACTGCTCCTTCCTTCTTTAAACAATTTAGCCCACTTGTAGACATCTTTTTGGCTGAAACATGTGGCACTATTTGACATTCAACTATTTTGCTTACTTCACCAACCAAAAACTTGATAACTGACCTCTGTTCAATCCTGGAGCATGCTTCTTGGTCGCCCATCTTTGTTAATCTTCAAAATTCTGAAATTTTCACCTTGACTTTTCTTCTTCCTCACAACTATTCGGCAACAACCTGCAAAAAATTAAATTCCTTTGAAAAAGAATTAAAAGAAAAAAGTTTTTTTTTCAAACTGCCAAAAAATTTAAATCCCTTTTAAAAAGAAGTAAAGGAAAAAAATAAAAAAAAGTAAGCTTCTATCTGTATTAGATGTCCTTATAACGAAAAATTCACCTTATTTATTGAATGACCCTCGTATATGTAGTAATGGTCTCTATCCCACCAGCGGTAGACCTGTCAAAGCGGATTCCGTACCGCTTGTCAGAGAGTAGTTTGTGGAACATGAGATGATGAACCATTTCATCATTGATAATAGCCTCTAACACTAAGCAGTTAGAGGTGCCAGAAGGCTGACCAGATTTGTTAAAAATATGAACTACAGAGGAGGTTTTCCAACACGCAGGGAAATAGGTAGCAGCGAGGCAATAGTTGCAGAGTTTAGAGAAAAAAGTAGGAAGTTTAGGGGCACATTTCTTTAAGACAATGGCTTGAATGTTTGCTTTATGAAAGTCAAGCTTAGAAATCATGCTAGAAACCAGAAGCAGTGCTATATATACATAACTCAGTTGAGCCTCAGTTCTAGGCAGGAAGTCTAGTGTGTGTACTGCAGACAAGTCATGTGTGCAAGGGGAAGAGAATTTGCGAGCAAAGCACTCAACCTGGTACGCTGTGGATGCGAGGACCTCAAATCGATTCAATAGAAAATGGATTGAGAATGTTCTGTTGTTTAGCGCGATACTGGATGGCCTCCAGTGGTCTTTAGAGCCAAGCTTGCGTGATGCTATACGACGCTTCATTCTATCAGTCAACAACAGCTTATCACCATTTAGGACACACTCGCATCCATTATGAGCAAAGACAAAAAGACGCCTATTGTAGTCAAAGCTGGAAGAAGTGACTCCTGTGGTCAATGTCGGCCAAGCAAGCAGAACAGTACTAAAGAGATTTATGAAATTTAAGTCGTAATTTACTGGCTGGGATAAAAGCATTCATGCCGTATTGTACCTAAGTGAGACTAAAAACATTTGTTCCAAGGGATATCACTAAGGAAGTCGCGGAACGAGTCCCAGTCCGATCTTTGGTAAGAATAAGTAGGAGGTTTCTGGGGTGAGCGGGAGGGGAATAGGTATGAACGGAACCCACAACATGATCAAACTTACCAAGAGGGCAGTGCTGCATGGCATGGCAAGAGTCAGAGATAGAAGTAAAGCAGAGATCTAGAAGGAAAGCGTGTCTTTCAGTTTTACTGAGGAAACGCGTGGGGAAATCCACCGCTTATGTGAGAGACTGAATGATTGAGAATTTTAGGATACAGACGCCAGCAAGATCACTTTTTCAGCCACTTGGCACGGTGCGTATAGTAGTCACTGAACGCAATTATATGAGAGAACGGATGAGAGGACACGGCTTTGTGCATATTATCTGAAATACTATCTAGCCACAGTCAAGAGAGAAAGTGGGCCGTAGAGAAAGAAAAGATAGCTAAATGAGTTTAGTAGAAAGAGACAGCGACACATAAGATTGGACTGGAGATTATTTTAGTTTCGAATTGAGTATTGTTTGCAGAACTACAACAAATTCTGATTGCGATTAAATCCCGCTGAAAGCAATTTTTGTTTGAGCAACACAGTTAAGTAATGGCGAGCATGGGTGGTACTTACATAATTGATCGCTTGGAAAAACCAAATGCCGTGACCATGTAGAGCTGTAGCGGCTTCCACACTCGGATTTGAAATGTAGCGAACGAGGCATGGGGTTAACTTCGTAAATTATTTCCAAATGTCACCTCGCAAAAAAATGACACCTCACTTCTAACGGAGAGAAGATAAGAAAAAAAAAAAGAAACAATGAAAAGAACACTTATATTTTCGAATTACCCAATAAAAATACCTTTTTATTAAATAATTGGCTTACATATTTTTACTATATGCAAACGTAGTCGAGGGCCAAATAAATACACCTTATTTATCGACAGTAAAATTTATTTAAAGTTGATCCTATTCTTCGTTGTCAAAATGCATAAATACGCGTTGATGTTGCATTATCCTTTCAGAGATTCGTGAGTCTTAGCTAGACGTCTCATCAAGTTTGACATGCATTTTCTCACTCTCTTACGTTCTCTTTTCTCTTTATGCAACGAAAGAAAGATCATTACATAGAGCTACAATTGTCTGTCTAGACATTAAAAAACGAGACAACACACGTCTCACTCTATCACGCTCTCTTTCACCTTGACTTTTCTTCTTCCTCACAACTATTCGGCAACAAAAGAAAGATAGGAACAATGACTCAGGATATAAACGTTTACTACTCTCTTAAATATTTCCCCTTGAATTAAAAAAGGAACTTTTCGAATTCAAAAATAATTCTCATAAATAACAAAATTCATGTATATTTTGTTAAATAAATTTCATTTTTGTTAAATTAAAAACAGATATTTTTATCCTTTGATGTTTAATCAATATTCTGATTTTTTTAAAATGTGAAGTATTCGGTTACGTTTGACACAAGGCCAATTAAACAAAGATGATCGAACCTCCCTACACCATTCCTTCGCGTATTCTGAGTGAGTCAAACTATGATAAAAATACGACCGACGACGAACGGTTAGAAGGAACTGTATCTTTATGTCGGTGCTTTTTTCCGAGAAATATCAAAACACAAAGTACTTTTTCTATGAGGTAATATAGGAACGTGAAGCCTAGTTTTCATGAGTAGGTCGGGGAAAAGAAGAAAACTTACCAAGAATGAATTTAAAGCAGATGTTGCTTCATTGAATAAAAATTCTTCCAAAGATATACGAAGCTGTAGTGAGTTTATTGATTTTTTTTACAGAGAGAATTAAATTTTAGCCTATCTCTATCTTTCTTTCTTTCTATTTAGATTTTGCAGTCTGTTCCTACCTATGTATCTATCTCAGTCTAATCTTTCTCTTTTTCTCTCTCAACATCTCGCTCTCTTTCTTTGCATATATATATATATATATATATATATATATATATATAGAGAGAGAGAGAGAGAGAGAAAAGTTGCGATGGATAAATTGTCGACATATTGTATTTTTAATTTCGCGTATGCGCGTTGCCTGTTTGTTTTTTAATTACACGGTATAGTAGGGTCAGTTGAGTACCATCTCTGAGAAAAGCCTCATGCTAAACGCTTTCCTCCTATATCCATTTCTTGTAAAAAAGATATAGATAATAAATAAATTATATTTCAAAGTGAGGAGTGTATATACATACATAACATATATATATATGTGAAATGTGTATACATATATATATATATATATATATATATATATATATATATATATATATATATGCAATTTGTTATATATATTATATTATTTATATATTTTATATGCGCAGTACTTATTTGAAAGCGCTTTCAAACAAACTCACACCAATCCAACTGAATATATATATATATATATATATATATATATCTACAAACATACATACATATATATATATATATATATATATATATACACACAAACATACACACACATATATGTATATATATGTGTATATGTATATGTATGCATGTGTATATATGTATATATATCTATATACACACACACACACACACACACATATATATATATATATATATAAAGAGAGATACAGTGAAGGATAGAGAGAGAGAGAAAAAGAAAGGGAGAGAGGGAGAGAGATGCAGTTGTGCTTCGGCTACCCGTGTATATATAAACTTATATTACCTGAAGAGTCAATACGGCTCAGTGAAATCTTCGCTCCCTGAAGTCATTCATGTCGACGAAGCCGATACAAAGTGATGACGCCGTAACGGCACGTATTACAGAATTTTGCTTTCTCATACGACTAAAGTTATTAATAACCTCAAGCAATGAATATAATATCTGGTTGATTTCTGCAAGCAAACTTATGTAGACTAGTTCAGCTAAGATATAATTTCAATAGAAAATGAAATTTTCTGTAAAAAATGATTTCGTAACTGTAATTAAATAAATTTGTGATTCGAAGCATTATCTTTACCAATATTAGGTAAGGATGATATAAGAGAAAGTAGTCACATTTTAGAGTAAAATCCCAAAGACAATTCCAAAGTCAAAAATCCCAAAAGATGAAAGAAGTTCTGAAATCCTGAAATTAATAAATAAAATTAATAAATAAAATTAATAAATAAAATAGCTATAAAAAACTTTTGAAAGAAAAAGCCTGTGAAAAGCAAAGAAAATAATATTCAAATCCAGCTCTACAAATTTAAATAAATTTTATTGTTGAGTATTTGTTTTCTTCAGGACAGGTCAGACTATGTGTGCTACTGGTACTACCTAACCCAGAACGACCTGCCACGAGTCAGGTTATCGGCGACTAAGCCAGCGCGCCTCTGTTGGCTGTAAGCTTGGTGAGGAAGGTGGTGTAGGCACCCTGCAGGACCAAAAACAAGACCTGTTAAAGGGAGAAAGAGCTCCTATGAGCCAACATCTAATAGTCTTCGCTAACCCGCATTGCCAAACGTTCACATCCTCTGAAATGACGGACAGAAAATACAGTGGAAGTCATCGTGGCAGGTGTTCCTCAAACGAAAGTTAAAAAAGCCCCTAGTCCAGATCCAGATTTGTTTTCTTTTATGTTAAAAGAAACGAATTGCAAAAATTGCAAACCGAATTCTAGAAAAATATTTTGTTTGCTTTTTATAACACAACAGAAAGAATTGCTCTTATTTAATGTGGGAATCCTATATTTACGTGTTTTTATGTATGCGTGTAATTTTCCAGCAGCAAACGAGTGGGTGCTGTTGTTTCTATTACTAACATTCGATTCTTTACATATCTTCATTCCTATGCTTTACGTGTTGTATAATCTATTTTAAATTGCGAAGCGATTTGCGAAAAGTTACTTAATAAATATGAAAAAAGCTGAATAATTAATTAGACGAAAAGTGTGAGTAACCAGCATCACTCAACAACCCTAGACAATGGTTTACCGAAAGACTGAAAACTGATTTTGGGAATTTACGACATTTATCGGACAATAGATGGATCAAGGAAGCTAAAAGTTAGATTTACTAAACTCAGAAGTTAATATATTTCCCAATTTTTTAATATCTGCTTTTAGGAGTCGAAATATTGTTAATTATTTTTGGAGTTATCGCTCACATTTCTTAGCAGACAACACACATGTGATTGTCTGAAATTCCAAGGTTTTGGTGACGTTTGAGATAACGTCGCTGATTGGTTAATAAATGCTAATGTGGAAATTCGAATTTAGTGCTCGTGTGAGCCTATTTTTTCTACGACAATGAGTCGATTTCTGTGTGATACTATTTGCGCACAGAATTGAGGTATTTAATGATACTAATTAAATCTATTGAATCTTCCTACAATTTTCAACGGGATTCTACACATTTAGTTGTAGATTTGGAGAGGTAGATGTTAAGAATATTGTTTCTTCGTCAAGGACACTGAAACCCGAAATGCTATATTTATTATGAGAATGACACGGGGGAGAGCGATACAATTGCAGGAGGGCTGTACAGATTACACAAAGAATCATTTGATAAGGTAACGAACAAGGATCGGTTTGCACTGCTAGGAGAAACTTATCTGTTTGAGAAAGATGTTAGAAAAACCCAGAACTCATACTGCGAGCAAACTGCTTGCATACGAATAATAAATGAATTGAGGAAATACACAAAAATAGAAAGGAACGTAAGACAAGAACGAATGCATTGAAAGGACGTATGAATCGCGGAAAAGGAACAAAGGATCAAAAATTATCTAGAGCAACGAAATATAGGAAGATGTAGAGGGCTGTTATCACCCGCGTTTTGAATTGACACAGCATGTAAAAATGTATATATATATATATATTTAGTAGAACTAGAGAAAAGAGGGATGGTAAATAGTTAAAAGATACATATATCAACAAAAGAGAGGACGTTGTGGAGAGCCATGTTAACCCACGTCTTAAAAGTACACAGCATATAAAAGATTATATATATGGATAGTAAAACATGAGAAAAAAGATGATGAAGTCAAAAGAAACTTATGTTAACAAAAGAAAGGAAGCTGTTGAGAGCTATTTTCGCTCACGTCTTGAATTTACACAGGATATAAAATTATTCAACCTCTACTGCAAGGCTATCCCAAGGGAGCTAGCGACTCTATTATCGGTGGACGCGGTCTTAAAGGTATAAGAAATGCAGATAATACTGTGTTGATGGCAACCACAGAAGGAAAACTAATGGACCACTTCGACAAGATATTAAAGAAAAGCAAGAAGAAAGGACTAACCATCAACCGAAAGAAGATAAAGTGTATAATTGTAAAATTCCAAGACGTTAACTACGAATTTGAGATATCAAAATTAGTCAAGTTCTTCTTCTTCCATCTTCCAGCTGATTAAGTCCTTCAAATATGTTATCCGTTGCTTTCCCTTGTCTCTTTTTCTCTTTATCTGGCCTGTTAGTATCAGGTTCTCCAAGCCCTCCTTCCTCATTGCATGTCCCTGGAACTTCAGCTGTCTCTTCCTGATGCTCAGTATTAATTTCCTTTTTGTTTCCATCATTTCTAAGACCTCATCATTGCTCACATGCTCGATCCATGATATTCGCAGCATCCTTCTGTAGAACCACATTTATAATTTTAAAAACCTCAGAAGTGTTTTAACAGATGGAAGATTCTTCATATCTATTATATGCCGTGTACCTTCGGGACGTAGGGGATCATGAACTTTCACTTGCTCATATCAATTGTCGTTCTTAATATTTCTCCATTTGATATCTTTCTCAAACCACGTTCCGCCATCCACTTGCTCAAGCCCCTCAAGTACGTCTCGCTCTGCTTCCCTATCTCTTTCTCCCTCCCTTTATGCGTCCTGTGAGTATTATATTCTTCAAACCCTCCATCCTCATAACGTGTTCCAGAAATCGCAGCTGTCACTTCCTTATGCTAACTATGAGGGTACTCCAATAAATAAGGGGAATTTTTCAGTATAAGGACGTAGTAAATTTTTCTTTGGTTCCCTGAAGGACTTTACCTCGTCAAATATATCCTAAACTTCCTTAATTACCTGCAAATGTATATGCTGAACTCAAATCGATAATTGTTTATTGAAGAAACCTGCCGTTTTCCCTGTTATCGACCAGAAAAAAATTGGGCCTATATCTCACCTCTTACCACCGTTCTCATATCTGATTCACTGCTAAATGACTTGAGGCGTAGGATACTTATTTCGGCCTGTTTACTTCCTTTGAGCAAATACTCCGCGATTTGTTTGGTTTCGGAACTCAATTTCCGTGTAGTAAAGGCAAAAAGGAAGTAAAAAGTCCTAAAAATCGGCAAATTACGTGTGAAGTCATTCTGCAGTGAATAACATTTTTTGAAGCATGGTTACAGGGTGAGATAAACAGCGAAAAGAAGTTCGATATTTTTATGGTTGTAAACTTAAAAAAGGTGGATTTCGTCACTAAACAATTATCGATTTGAGTTCAGCATTTAAATTTGCACGGAAATATAGATATTTTGGAAAGATTTGAAGTGGGGAAGGGTCTTCGGGGAACAAAACAAAACTTTACCAGGACGTTTAATACAGATAGAAGCAACCAAAAACTTGATAAGTGACCTCTGTTCAATCCTGGAGCATACTTCTTGGTCGGACATCTTTGTTAATCTACGAAACTTCCAAATTTTTTTTTTCAATCTGCAAAAAAATTAAATTCCTTTGAAAAAGAAGTAAAGGAAAATTTTTTAAAAAAAAGCTTCTATCTGTATTAGAAGTTCTTATATCGAAAAATTCACCTTATTTATTGAATGGCCCTCGTATAAATTTCTCTTTCGTTTGCATCCTTTCCAAAACATTGTTGTTGCTTATATGTTCGGTCTATGGTATCCTTATATTCTTCTGTAGAACTACATTTCTGTTCCTTCGCGTTTCTCTTTCATCCTTGAGAAAATAGTCCAGCATTCGCTGCCACAAAGAAGGACAGCTATTACAGTTCAGTACTCTTTTCTTTGTTTCTAATTAAATCTTAAAGTAGACGTGATTTTACAGAAAGATGCCGAGAATAACATGAAGTAAACATGTTAGTAAAGAGGAAGCTTCAAAGAAAAGGGACATTCAAAATGGACTCTTGTACACGGAATCCGAAAGAGTATTTCTGAGAAATACACTAGATATGCGTTGTGGTGTAATGGATATCGACTCTGAATAAGACATTGGAGAGCCGAGTTCGAATTCCAGTTTCGTTTCATTTACTTACACACAAATCATACCTTTGGGAAAAGGTATGATTTTATCTTTTCTCCTTCTAGCTATGGGTTGAATAGGAGGAAAGTTTGGATTATATAGCCTTGATTGGCAACCAGTCTACCACGTTAAGAAACCTATTGTGGAAAAATTTTCTGCCTCGTCAGTCATGGCTCAAAAGAGAAACTGTCGCCCTAGCCTGTATCACATATGGCAGTTAACTGACAGAAAATGGAGAAGGATTACATTGAAAATTTGACACCCACAAACCATATCGATGGCAGAATCAGTGAGAGGTAGCGAAGCAAGATGATATGGAGGAACAGATGGTGGGATGGATAATAAAAAAGAAACATGTTATAGAGCTACAAAGGATAGAATGTTGTGGAGAACCATGAACGCTCAGTTCCTAAAGACAGAAGAAGAATATCGTGTGCAAGATATGTTTTTGTTGAACTTTGTCTTTGAATCTACTGCTTGAACATATGTTGGGTAATTCATCCATTGATTTTGTTGTTGCTTAGATGTCATATCGTTTGTCAGCAATGGTCCACTTTTAATTTCCTCTGAAAAAAATAAAAAATACAAGACGTAAACAAGCCGAATCTGCAAACATCATTGCTAAATAAACATACGATGATCAAACAGCAGATAGGAAGACAAAGGACAAGATGTTACAGAAAGCTAATCTAATATAAGATTAGCGAACACTGAACTTGAAAGATATATATATATATATATATATATATATATATATATATATATATATATATCCGAGTGAAGAAGGAACGAAGAAAAATTTACAACGTCCAAAACATTAATTTAAAACAGTGCTCGATATATAATATAGAGCTGTGAATATTTATTATGAATTATATTTTAGAACATGTACATTTTTTTTATCCACTACAAAGTGTACATTTTGTTTCGACATTGAAATTACAATGTCTCATCAGGTCGTGTGGAAAGGAATAGAAAGCCTCTTTTCTTATATTTGGCGAGTTGTGTGTGGGATGTTGGTGGGGGTTAGCGATAAAGGAATTAAGTTCAATATCGAAACAAAATGTACACTTTGTAGTGGATAAAAAAATTGTACATGTTCTAAAATATAATTTATCATATATATATATATATATATATATATATATTGAAATGATATCAATACCAGAAAAAAAAAAAGAAAAAAAAACATAAAAAATTGAATTGAATCCACCATAGTTATAAACAATCTCTCCCTCTAATATTTGTTCAGTAAGCGTTCAGTGACGGATGTGTGTTGTGGTGCAGTGGATGTCAACTTGGAAAGAGAAATCGGTGAGCCGAGTTCGAATTCCAGTTGATTACACTGCACTCACTTAAGCACTGGTACCCTTGGGAAAGGTATTAATCCGTCACTTCCCTCCAGTTATGGGTTAAATAACGGTATGAGGCCTGGAGGCAACCCATCCACTGTTGGTGTCACAATAAAAAATACCCTTGGTAGCTCTAGCGAAGCATCAAGTATTCAGCTATTTGTCAAGATTATGAATTTCGCTATAAACTGCGCCAGGGTTCCAAATACACAGGGAATACTGGAGGGGTGTAGTGAGTTCTATCTCGGCCAAGGCCGCAGGACGACGACGATTGGTTCGGCGCGAGAAATTGGAGAGCTAAGTTCAAATTTCACTTTAATTCGTTACATTCACTTACTCGCAAATAGGTTTGGATAAAAAACAATAAACCGTTGCGTCTTCCTCCAGCTACGGGTTAAATAACTTTTTAAAGATAAATCTGTAGCTCCAAATGGATTGAGTTCTATAGCCCTCTGCTCTGTTATTCTTTCAATAACATGATCGCCCAAGCGAGTATCACGTATGGCACTTAACTGATTTATTTAGAAAATTTTTTTTATAATCGCTTCACTCCAATCAAGGAAGTACTGCTACTGGTGTGCAGGGGGTTATAATGAGAGAAGAGGGAAAACAGAAAAGAAAACAGTATAGGTGGTGTTGTAGAAAGGATAAGAGAGAGGTGGGAAGCAAGGAGAGAGAAGATGCGAACTAACGTTGCATTTAAACTTTTGGAGATTGTAACTATCAGGAAAGCAAACATGGGGAAGGGAGTTCCACCGCGGGAAGTGTCAGTAAAGAAACTGTTAGAGTAGAATTAGTGGTTACATTTGCGTATTTTGACGGTAAAACGGTGGGACCTAGTTGCCAATGTAGATGCGCGGGTAAACCCTTGAGGGCGAAGCACCAGAGAATAGAGATCGTCAGAGCAGAAGCCGTGAAAATACTTGCAGAAAAGATAGAGGGAAGCCACACGTCGGTGAGAAAGTGGCTGAAGCCGAGCAGCTAAATGGTAATTAATTACATTGAGATTTTGTGAAAAATCCGGAATGAACAGCAGGAGCACCTGGCCAGATATTGCAACAGTATTCAATGCACGGACGAATAGTAGATTTTTATATGTTGATTCTGACGAGAAAAACTTCCTGGATCGGTACAGCGACCCAGCCTTCTTAGCAGTCGATGTAGCTATTGATTCAATATATTCATCCCACTTGAGATTGGCTGAGAGAGTGAGGCCGAGGAGGCACAGTGTATTGATTTTGGGGAGACTAGAGTGATCCATATTAATGGAAAGTAGGAAAGCTTTTGTATGGCGGTTAAAGGAAAATTTACGAGCCATTTCTTACCCCAATCCATCACAGATTGGGGGTCCTTTCCAAGAGCAGAAGTGAGATCTACTTTGTCAGCCCTGGGAGATTTCATACTTAGACAGGAGTATATGGAGATGTCATCTTCATAGATGTCATCTTGAGAACTGATTAAATCAGGAAAATCATTGATGAATATCAGGAAGAGCGTAGGACCTAGGATAGAGCCTTGAGGGACACCCGAAATCTTATCAAAGTGTCTGGAGTATGCCATTCCGAACGGATATCATTTTACGATTTGACAAGAAAAATTGGATTAAATCGAAGAATCGTCCAGTGATACGATAACCCTGTAGCTTATGCAGAAGGCCAGCATGCCAAACCCTATCAAACGCTTTCGAGATATCCAGGGCAACAGTGCGGACTTCGCCGTTCTTAAGGGCCTGATATATGTACTCAGTGATGGCCGTTAGCATATCAGCAGCAGATCTAGCGAAGCGGAGTCCCTACTGCTTGTCAGAAAATTAGTTGGATGTGAGATGCTGAATCATTTCAGCATTGATAAAAACCTCATAATTGTTCGTTCAGGACACCCTCGGCTAAACTATAAGCAGTAGTAAAAATATTGAATCGTGTTATTGAAAATTTTTGGGAATTAAAATCAAATCTACATATCAACAATTACTCCTGATTAATTAATTAAAAATATATATATGCATAGACGCACGTATACTTTGATTGGAAATATAGATTTTTTTATCATTTAACCTTAAGCTAGGCGAGACCGCCACTAATGCGCAGAGATTTATATTGAGAGAAAATACTGTGAACAGTGGGTATTGAAAAAAGGATAAAAGATGAATAGGGCTCAAGAAGATAGACGACGATTGACATTTCACTTTTGGAGATTGCAGCTATCAGGGAAGCAAGTTAACGGAAGAGGGTTCCCCAGGCTGGAAGTGCGAGAAAAGTAACTGTTCGTGTAGAAGTAATGGTTAAATTTTAACTATTTCAACAGTGAAAGGTGTAAAAAATGAACGCGGCAGATTATCTACGACTAGGTGGATCTCTTATTTTTATTATGTTGTTCACGACATCAGAGGCAAATGGAGGTGAAATAGCACTAAATAATGAATATTCCAACTAATAACAAAATTTTGTCTTGTTAAAAAGAGTAGTCTGGCAAAATGGCATATGGTATGAAAGTATGTACGGTATATAAGTGAGTTCTTCTATGAAAAGATTCACCATTTGCACGATGGATCAGCGGTAGAGTTAGGCATCGAGGGTCTGTAATAAGTTTTAATAATTACGATAAAATAAAAACCACGTTCTGGATGTTAGTTGAACAGTCTTCTTCTTATATGTGCTCTGTCCTTTCAGGACGTAGGCGAGCATGGTTCTCCAAGTCTCCCTATACCTGGTCGCTCTTAGTATGTTTTCTCCTGTTACACCTTGCAACACGCGTTACGTCATCTACCTCATCAGGCTCTTCAAATATGTTATCCGCAGCCTTCATCTGTCACTTTTTTCTTCTATCTGGCCTGTCAGTATCAGGTTCTCCAAGCCCTCCTTCCTCATCGCATGTCCCAGAAACTTCAGTTGTTTCTTCCTGATGCTCACTATTAATTTTCTTTTTGTTGCCATTCTTTCCAGCATCTCATCATTGTTCACATGCTCGGTCCATAATATCCGCAGCATCCTTCTGTAGAACCACATTTCCGCCGCCTGAAGTTTTTTCCTCATTTTCGATTATATTGTCCAGCATTCACTGCCGTATAGAAGAACTGACATCACACAGCAATCTATCACTCTCTTCTTTGTTTCTAGTGAATTTTCCTGTGTCTTAGTATTTTACTCATCTTCTGAAACGCGTCCTTCGCCATGCCAATTCGCCTTCGGATTTCTGTGTCGCACTTTCCATCTCCTGTTAGAACACTTCCTAGGTACTTAAATTTTTGTACTTGCTTGATTCTGGTATCATCCACCTGTATTTGGCATTTTGGGTTGCTCGTTTTGCTGATGACCATGCATTCAGTTTTCTTACAGTTTATTTGTAGTTTTTTTGTCAATAACGATTGGCATTGCATTATAGCAGAAGATGGCAACTATGTGGAGAATATATATTTTTATAATTCTGATCTTGCTCTGTGTCAAAGTTCATGCAAAATCACTATTTCTTCTGCTGTCCTATAAAATCAGAAGGCCAATTGGCTGGCGCTGAGTAGAGTATTAAGAGACAGGAAAGTTTCGCTAGTTACAGCGAATGAAAAGGTTACTTATTACCGCATTTAAGGATGTGCGTTGTAGCGCAGTGGATATCGACTCGGAACGAAAAATCGGAGAGCCGAGTTCCAATTCCTAATGGAATTCATTGCATTCACTTACGCGCAAATACCCTTGGGAAGGGTATTAATCCGTCTCTTCCCCCCAGTTATGGGTTAAATAATAGGACAGATTGGGTTCTATATCATTGGTCGGCAACCAGTCTACCGCAGTAAAGCAATAGCAACCTACTGCGGGATAATCTTCTGCCCAGTCAGTCATGTCTCTTTTGAGACATGATCGCCCAAGCGTGTATCACGTATGGCACTTAACTAACTGATTACCGCATAGAATAATAATAACGGATGTATACTGATATCTTCAGTTTTTAAATCTTTTTATAACATAGATTTTGATTTTTATACATATTATATTTAAATTTCTTTTTTCATTATCGGAATGGTAAAGAAAATTAAAAGTCCCTTTCCGAAATCAATCCAGAGGTAGATCCTTATGTAATCCTTTAAAATTGTTTGAAAATAATAGATTTGTTTGGGTTTTATCCATGCGTTTTTCCGTATCGACAATATCTTATTAAATTTAGGGTACTGAAATTTTTACAAAGTTACAAATTTGGATAAGTAAGTGTTATAACAGAAGACGGAAAGTGCGACACAGAGACCCGAAGGCGAATTGGCATGGCGAAGGAAGCATTCCAGAAATTGAGTAAAGTATTAAGAAACAGGACATATTTGCTAAAAACAAAGAAGAGAGTACTGAATTGCTATGTGATGTCAGTTTTTCAATATGGCAATGAATGCTAGACAATATCATCAAAGATGAAGGAAAAAACTTGAAGCAGCTGAAATGTGGTTCTACAGAAGGATGCTGTGGATATTATGTGAGCATGTGAGCAATGACGAGGTTTTGGAAAGAATGGAAATGAAAAGGAAAGTTCCTGGGGCATGCGATGAGGAAGGAGGGATTGGAGAACCTGATACTAACAAGCCAGATAGCGGGAAAAAGAGACAAGGGGAAAGCAGCGGGTAACATATTTGAAGGACCTGATCAGGTGGATGACGGAACGAGGGTTTATGGTGCAGCAGGAATAAGCGTGCTAAGAGCCACCAGGGATAGGGAGATGTGGAAAGCCATGATCGTCTACGCCCTAAAAGGACATGGCACATAAAAGAAGAAGAAGAAGACCGGGAAGTAAATTTACGGAGATGAAGAAGTAACCTAGACTGTTATGCTAATTCAGGAACATTAATATTCATGATTCTTCATAATTTTTGCGTGAATTAAAAGCAGTTTTTTTAGTTTATGTGCGTGAAGGTATCTTGTACTAATGGAGTAATTTTTCAATTATTTTCAGATTTTGAAGCACGCCTTTTGGTTTAAAATAAGAATTAGGAATATAGTCTTAATTATATAGTCGTATAAATAAATTGTAATTTATCCTCCATATTAATCAGTTAAGTGCTATAGGCATGACTGACTAGGCAGAAGTTTTTTCTGCTGTATGTTGCCATTACTTTCTGCGGTAAACTGGTTGTCAATCTGTCTTGCTATTTAACCCATAACTGGACGGATAAAGAAACGAATTAGTACCTTTTCTAATGTTATTTGCATGTAAATGAATGCAGCGAACTGAACTGGAATTCGAACTCAGCTCTCCGATTTCTCCTTCCACTGCACTATAACACACATCCATGTATTTGTCCATATGGCTTCATACAACAAAGAAATAAAAATATTTTTTCAGTTCTCTAGGCCAGGAAGTTTTTCCCGTCTGAAACAATCCTGCACATATACAAATCTACCATCCGCCCGTGCATTGAATACTGTTGCCATATCTGGTCGGGTGCTTCTACTATACACCTAGGGGTCCTTGACAAAATCCAACAGATTTATCTGTAATGTGATCGTTCCCAAATTGGAAGCTTTGATACAGTCATTTTCTCACCGGCGCAATGTGGCTTCTCTATGTCTTCTACAAATACTTTCACGGCTTCTGCTCCGATGAACGTAGCTCACTGGTACTCCCTATATATGAATTTACTCGCGCCACAAGATTAGCAACTAGGTCCCACTCTTTTACTGTGAAACAAATAAAATGTAAATGCAAATTCTACTCCACCAGCTTCTTTTCTCGCACTTCCCGCCCGTGGAATTTCTTTCCGTTTACTTGCTTTCCCGACAGTTACAATGAAGAATTAAAATGTAAAGTCAATAACCTCCCATCTCACTAAATTGCATCCTCTCTCTCATGCTCTTTTCTCCGTCCACTCTACTCTCATCAGTATTCTCATCCTTCTTCTTTTGCCCTTTTCCTGACACCCCCTGTTACCTGTCACTCTTTCTCATAACGTTCCTCCTGTGTAACCTCCTGCACAACAGTGGCAGTAAAATACGTTGCTTGAGGCGACACGATTATAAAAAAACAAATTAAAAAAATTGACTTTTGATTTGAATTAAAACTGTATGCTTTAAAAAATATTATTTTAATAAAGACATTAAGATAACGACAATAAACCTTTTTCACACTGGCCTTTTAATTTGAAGTCTGAAAATAAAACCTGTTTGTTTTTTTATTTATTCTATACTGTCAGTAACAGGGCACCTTGACGCGGTGTAATGGTTAGCAAGTTTGTCTCGCTAAAATTGTGACGATTGAGTAGTGAGTTGAATCCTCACTGAGTGCTCCATACTTTCTGCTTTGTGTCACATGTAAGCTGCGCTTGGAAAACCACCTCTAGTGTTAGTCACGCTGTTTGGTCAATGAATGTTTCTTTATAAGAAAACGGCTAATTTTACCATTAATATCAGTCAGTTAAGTGTCGTACATAATAACTAACTTAGGCGATCATGTTTCGAACGAGATATGATTAGATGGGCAGAAGGTTTTCCCGAAATAGGTTGCCATTATTTTCTGCGGTAGACAGGTTGCCAAACGAGGCTATAAAACATAATCTATCCTGCTATTCAACCCGTATCTGGAGGAAGAAAAGACGGATTAATATCTCTTTTCAATGGCAGTTGCGCATAAGTGATTTTGACTGAAATTTGAATGCGGTTCTCAGATTTCTCGTTCAGAGCTCATATCCACAGAAACACAACGGAATCCTACCAAGAAACAAACAAAAAAAAAAAAATTAAGAAGTAAATAATATATTTCTACTACTTCACAGAGAGTTTTTTTAAAAATACCACAATGCTAATTTAGCTTCTCTTCTCACACACCCCGCCTGTGGAATTCCCTTCCATTTACTTGCTTTCCCGACAGCTATAATCTTCAAGAATTTAAATGTAAAGTAATAGTCATCTCCTATCTCACTAACTTGCATCCTCCCCCCTCTCTCTCATGCTCCTTTCTCCGTCCACTCCACTTTCATCAGTATTCGCATTCTTCTTTTATCCACTTCCTGACACCCCTATAACCTGTCATTCTTTTTCATAACTTTCCGCCTATGTAATCCCCTGCAAAACAGTGGGATTATCGTGACTTGCTTGGGGCGATATGATTATAAAAAAATAATCCCATAGAACGGTGTTTGCACACGCACGCAGAAAGTTTGTGCGTGTATATGTATCTTGACTCTTTCTGGTTGTTCTTCAGCTATTTACAGGCTCTTCGCTCTAATTAATGAAGAATTTCAGATTGTTAGATGTATTTAAACGATTATATCATGTCTTCGTCGTAACCAATTCTCCGGCCTAGCGACTATCAACATCTGCTTTGCTAATGGCCTTTCTCGGAGGCGCTACTATTTTAAGATCGTTGTCATGACAATGGAAATGACTCATTGGCGGGGCGCTGAAGAAAAGACATGAACACATTAACTACTAATTATACACATGCACGAAGTCTGTCCGGATCGCGCAAGCCATTTTGAGTACCGGTTGTGTGGCCTTCACACAACTTGATAAACAACCAGAAAAGAGATAACTACACAAACGCAAACAGGTTACACTCTGTTAAATTATAACTTCTAAAGTCATAAGCAGTCATGTCAGAATAAAGGCATCTATTGATTCCTTAGAAATAATGTTGCTTATGTTGCGGATACGAAAATAAAGTGAGTATAACTGGACTTTTCAACCCATGTAGGATTTGAAGAAAAGCTAAAGAAGAAAATAGGCATCACCATATATTTTATGGTATTTTATATTTTATCTTATATTATGGTTTATCTTATTTTATCTTATTTTATATTTTATTTATTTCATGGACTAACTTATATTACGGCTTTTGATATTTTATCTTATTTTATGGTATTTTATATTTTATCTTATTTTATGTTTTTTTATATTTTATCTCATTCTATGGTTTTTGATATTTTATTTATTTTATGGTTTTTTAAATATTATTTATTTTATGGACTATCTTATTTTATGGTTTTTCATATTTTATCTTATTTATGGTTGTTTATATTTTATCTTATTTCATGGTATTTTATATTTTATCATAAAATAAGATAAAATATGAAAAACCATAAAATAAGATAAAATATTAAAAAAAAATGAAATAAGATAAAATACAAAAAACCATAAAATAAGATAAAATATGAAAAACCATAAAATAAGATAAAATATAAAAAACCATAAAATAACATAAAATATAAAATACCATAAAATAAGATAAAATATAAATACCATTAAATAAGATAAAATAAAAAATACCATAAAATTAGATAAAATATAAAATACCATAAAATAAGATAGTCCATAAAATAAATAAAATATGAAAAACCATAAAATAAGATAAAATTCAAAATACCATAAAATTTCATATTTTATCTTATTTTATGATTTTTTATATTTTATTTATTTTATGGACTATCTTATTTAATGTATTTTATTTTTATCTTATTTTATGGTATTTTGAATTTTATCTTATTTTATGGTTTTTGATATTTTATTTATTTTATGGTTTTTCATATTGTATCTTATTTTATTTTTTTAATATTTTATTTATTTTATGGTTTTTTATATTTTATCTTATTTATGGTTTTTTTATATTTTCTCTTATTTCATGGTTATTTATATTTTATCTTATTTTATGGTTTTTCATATTTTATCTTATTTTATGGTTTTTCATATTGTATCTTATTTTATTTTTTTAATATTTTATTTATTTTATGGCCTATCTTATTTTATGGTATTTTATATTTTATGTTATTTTATGATATTTTATATTTTATGTTATTTTATGGTTTTTTATATTTTATCATATTTTATGGTTTTTCATATTTTATCTTATTGTATGGTTCTTTGTATTTTATCTTATTTCATGTTTTTTTTATATTTTATCTTATTTTATGGTTTTTCATATTTTATCTTATTTTATGATTTTTTATATTTTATTTATTTTATGGACTATCTTATTTAAGGTATTTTATTTTTATCTTATTTTATGGTATTTTGAATTTTATCTTATTTTATGGTTTTTCATATTTTATTTATTTTATGGACTATCTTATTTTATGGTATTTTATATTTTATCTTATTTATGGTTTTTTTATATTTTCTCTTATTTTATGGTTTTTTATATTTTATTTATTTTATGGTATTTTATATTTTATCTTATTTTATGGTTTTTCATATTTTATTTTTTTTTATGGATTTCTTATATTATGTTATTTTATTATGTTTTTATATTTCATCTTATTTTATGGTTTTTCATATTTTATCTTATTTATGTTTTTTTATATTTTATCTTATTTTATGGTTATTTATATTTTAACTTATTTTATGGTCTTTTATATTTTATTTATTTTATGGTTTTTTATATTTCATCTTATTTTATGGTTTTTCATATTTTATCTTATTTATGTTTTTTTATATTTTATCTTATTTTATGGTTATTTATATTTTAACTTATTTTATGGTCTTTTATATTTTATTTATTTTATGGTTTTTTATATTTCATATTATTTTATGGTTTTTCATATTTTATCTTATTTATGTTTTTTTATATTTTATCTTATTTTATGGTTTTTTATATTTTAACTTATTTTATGGTCTTTTATATTTTATTTATTTTATGGTTTTTTATATTTCATCTTATTTTATGGTTTTTCATATTTTATCTTATTTATGTTTTTTTATATTTTATCTTATTTTATGGTTATTTATATTTTAACTTATTTTATGGTCTTTTATATTTTATTTATTTTATGGTTTTTTATATTTCATCTTATTTTATGGTTTTTCATATTTTATCTTATTTATGGTTTTTTATATTTTATCTTATTTTATGGTTATTTATATTTTAACTTATTTTATGGTCTTTTATATTTTATTTATTTTATGGTTTTTTTATATTTCATCTTATTTTATGGTTTTTCATATTTTATCTTATTTATGTTTTTTTATATTTTATCTTATTTTATGGTTATTTATATTTTAACTTATTTTATGGTCTTTTATATTTTATTTATTTTATGGTTTTTTATATTTCATCTTATTTTATGGTTTTTCATATTTTATCTTATTTATGGTATTTTATATTTTATCTTATTTTATGGTTATTTATATTTTAACTTATTTTATGGTCTTTTATATTTTATTTATTTTATGGTTTTTTATATTTCATCTTATTTTATGGTTTTTCATATTTTATCTTATTTATGGTTTTTTATATTTTATCTTATTTTATGGTTATTTATATTTCAACTTATTTTATGGTCTTTTATATTTTATTTATTTTATGGTTTTTTATATTTCATCTTATTTTATGGTTTTTCATAAATATCTTATGAAAAATATCTTAGGCTATTCATCGTCGAGTGGTCAAGACGGTACCAGATCAAATGGTATGCTTCCCCTATGTAATAGGGGTCGCAGGTTCGAATCCTGCTGGATAGCACACATTTTCGTAATAAAAATTTATCGTAAATAATCAGGCCGGTAGATATAAATATAAAAATACTGTTTAATTAAAAACAGAATATCTACTTAAATACGAGTATCGGTAAAAATAATGTTCAACATAATATATATATCTATATCAGCCGGAGGTCTTTTCACAAAAGTTGTCACCGGGCTATCAGTTCTTATATTTTTGACAATAGTGTCCAATGTTGGTCATTTGTGGAATTTGGACATTCCTCATGCAGTTACATCTTCGCTGGGCTGGTCGTGTTACAAGTATGGGTGATGAAAAAATATCTAAGGTACTCATATATAGCCTGTTTGAAAGTGGATACAGGGGTGTTGGCTCAGGTATAAAAACAAGCTAAAGAGTAACCTCTCAACTGTGCCTCATACAAATCTCTCTCGAGGTAACCTGGATAGAAATAACTGAAGATATTTGTGCCAGCGTTGTGTCAGAAATTTCGGAATCAGTCGTATTGGCCGGCTAAGAAGCGAAAGACAAAGGTGAAAAGCGTTAGTAAATATTCCTGTTCCTATGTCCCGTGATCACAATATGTAGATTTTAAGCAGATTACTAGCAAAACTGAAGTGTCACATACGGCATAAACATAAAAACTGAATGAGGTTGTCGGATCCTCATACATCTAAATCGACAAAAGAGCCCATAATATATATATATATATATATATATATATATATATATATATATATATATATATATATAAGCTGTCTGTTATTGTTGCCCAACCAAGATCAAAGCGTTTAGAGAAGGGAGGCTAGGAGAGTAAGCCGCTTGATGTAGGTCAAGGGGGATACTGATTACACTCCTCTCTCTCGTGTCAGTCCGTGTGGGTCTGTCTGTCAGTCTGTCTGCGTCGGTCTGTCTGTTTCGGCTTTTTATATCTTCTTTTTGGATCGCAGCAGATCGTTTGGGATTTCACACTTGTATTTGATTCTGGGCTTCCCATTGTCCGATAAATAAAATAACTTTGAACTTAGTGCCCTAGAGAGAAATAACTGGAGATATTTGGGCCAGTGTTGTACCAGAAATTTCGAAATCAGTCGTATTGGCCGGCTAAGAAGCGAAAGACAAAGGTGAAAAGCGTTAGTAAATATTCTTGTTCCTATGTCACGATCTGCTTCATCAAACCCAAAACATTTTCGCCTTTGAAGAAGCAGATTTTAATTTTACATCTGCTGAAATAATTTCTGGATTTATAACCGTTTAATTATGTGTTGAATTTTCTTCCTCCTCTCTCTCTCTCTTTCTCTCTCTCTCTCTCTCTCTCTCTCTATATATATATATATATATATATATATATATATATATATATATACGCCTTTACCAAGGTTAAGTAAAAAAAAAGCAAAAACAAAACAAAAAACGGGAATCGGATCTCGGCTCTACTATTAACAATCTCGCACTTTATACCACCTACACACCCAAACTTACAGCATCTGTTATTTTTACACGGCCACCCATGAAGGCACAAAACAGGCTCGATGTTGCTTAATTGGGTGATCGAAGTGGAACCGGTATTTTAATGTGATGCGGTCGTAATCCGGATAGATAGATAGATTGATAGGTAGATAGAAAGTTAGATAGATAGATATTAAAAGACTGGAATAGAGAGATAATGAAAAGATGAAGCTGGATATAAACTAATTGGGATAGATGTCAACAGTCTTAGATATCGAGATAGATATGAACAAATTTAGATAGATAGATAGATAGATAGATAGATAGATAGATAGATAGATACGAACAGACTGAGATAGATAGATACGAACAGACTGAGATAGATAGATAGATAGATAGATAGATAGATAGATAGATAGAGAGATAGATTCGAACAGACTGAGATAGATAGATAGATAGATAGATAGATAGATACGAACAGACTGAGATAGATAGATACGAACAGACTGAGATAGATAGATAGATAGATAGATAGATAGATAGATACGAACAGACTGAGATAGATAGATAGATAGATAGATAGATAGATAGATAGATAGATAGATAGATAGATAGATAGATACGAACAGACTGAGATAGATAGATAGATAGATAGATAGATAGATAGATAGATAGATAGATAGATAGAATCATCGTTTGAAGTCAAACAAATTCTTCACACATATCTATACAAATCGCTTTTTGGCTGAGATCAAAGCCTAGTGAGCTGATAAGACCAATTTTGTACCTAGTTACCGCGTAAGCGGAGGCTGGGTAATATTTAACCAATGGTTTGAACATTCTTGCCCGAGTTCCCCACGTTAAAAACCGACCTTGTGTTGAGTTGGGTAAATAAATATATGTTACAATAAACTATCATCTTTATTTCAAACAATTACACGGATCAGGTAGAATTCTCCATTAAATAACAATCATCGTATTATAATTGCAATCATTTATAACATTGCACTATGTTTACGAAATTCGCCTGGTATTTACATGTGAACGTTTCTTTTATGCAAATATGTGCAGATATTTGCGTTCGATAATACGTTTAGCCTCAGTTTCAGACAGTAAATTGTCAAGTTTCTGAGTGATTTAAAACGTGACAGTATCATTAAGACAAAAATAATGAATGTTATGTGTTGCATCTCATGAAAGAAATGATTCTTTTCATTCAAAGTGTTCAAAATGCATTTTACGCAAGAACCAATAAAGCGACAAGATCAATGAAGCTCGCATATTTCTAAGGAAATGGACTTTTTATCATTGTCAGCATTAACTCTATTGCTTTGCCGAAAAGCACATCAATTTCCTGGATAATATCCAGAATTCAAGTCAGTTCGTTTGATATGAAAACTGCTATCGAAACACATGAACATCTTATATCCAAGCTAACACACCTTCTTTATTGAAATCTCGACTAGCATTTGTAATATATATATATATATATATATATATATATATATATATATATATATGTGTGTGTGTGTGTGTGTGTGTGTGTGTGTGTGTGTGTGTGTGTGTGTGGTACATGTCTCTGCGTGTGCATGCAGATAAGATGATATGCGTATTTATGTTTATTATTTTCTTCATATACGCCAGGAATTCAAAGTCTATCGAATTCCACTTAAAAATAAAACGACACCTTTCTATTTACACACACACACACATACATATGAATACACACACACACACTCATGCGTGAGCGAGAGCGGGAACACACACACACACACACTCATGCGTGAGTGAGAGCGGGAACACACACACACACACACACACACACACACACACACACACACACACACACACACACACACACACACACACACACACACACACCAAAAATCAAACTATTGCCAATGAAAGCGCATAAATTATTTTAACTTAATATCAAAATAACGAAAATGTGAAATTCTTGAAACCTCCGTACGAGTGGACCGAATGATTGCAATAAGCTTTATTTATTAATGTCTGAGGTCGCGGTGTTGAATTTACATGTGTTTATGTGCGTGTATATATCAATCAGCTAAGTGACAAATATTTCTATTAATTATACATATGATAGAATATAGAAAAAACAAACAAACAAGAAACGTATCTTAATCTAATATGTTTTACTTTTATTAAATCTTCTTCAGAGACCCAGAGAATAATTATAAACCAGAGACAGTATCCTGGTATGCTATGATTATGATTTGCAGTTAGTTCTTATTGGTTAGATGTATGTCACATCTATTGAAGTAATAGAGCATCTTTTTGAAATGTACGAAATACTAAAGAGTAAATTTATTCAATAAAAGCTCTATTAGATTCACCCAAGTCATCCAGACGACTTCGGAATCTCTTGCATCTCTTCTTGATGGTCTTCTCGTTTAAGTTGGTAAATGCTGCCATGATCTTGCCTTCTGCACATCTTTGGTGTTACAAATAGTTTTGTTGGTCTCTCGCTCAAATGTGTCCCACACATAGTAATCTTGGGGGTTTCAGTTTGGAGAGTTAGGTGGCCAGACGTAAGGGGTGATGCAGTCGCAGAAGTTCTTTGAGACCCGTGACTAGGTTCTCTTGATTATGTGGCATGATGCAGAGTCCTGTTGCAGGACACAGAGCCTTCCAGAAGCCACCCTCTCGACCCAGCGCAGCACTGCCTCTTCAAGGTACTCGATGATTATTATTTTTATAATCATTTCACCCCAAGCAAGGCATTCCGCTGCCACTATTACGCAGGGTTTACATAAGGGAAAGTGATGAGGTTTGGGTAGATGAGAAGAGTGTTTGAGAGAATGGATGCGAGTTAGTGTGTTAGGAGGTGTCTATTGACCTTACATTTAAACTCCTGGAGATTGTAGCTGTCGGGGAAGCAAGTGTATGGAAGGGAATTCCGCAGGTGGGAAGTGCGAGAAAAGAAGCTGTTGGAGTAGATATTGTGGTTACATCTTATCTGTTTCACTGTAAAAGGGTGGAACCTAGTTGCTAATCTAGTATCTCGTGCAAATTCATACCTGGGGGGCAACAGCGATCTAAGTACATCGGAGCAGAAGCCGTGAAAGTATTTAGAGAAGAGACAGAGGGTAGCCACGTCACACCGGTGAGAGAGTGACTGCAGCTGATCTGCCAAGTCGGTCTCGATCACATTACAGATTCTCCGTTGTATTTTGAACCCCGAGGAGAATAGCACCCGACCAAATGTGGCAGCAGTATTCAATACACGGGCGGATGGTAGATTTATAAATGTGCAGGATAGATTCAGACGGGAAAAACTTCCGGGCCCTGCACAGAGAACCGACTTTCATAGCAGCGAATTTAGCAATGGATTCGATATAGTCATTCCATTTGAGGTCCGCTGAGTGTGTGAGGCCAAGCAGGCGTACCGTTTTACTCTCTGGGAGGCAAGCCTGGTCCATGCTAATGGGAGGTAGGTGCGATTGTCTACGATGGTTAATTGATAGCAGCTTCGTTTTGGAAGCATTAAAATTTACGAGCCATTTCTTACCCAGTCCACCACGGATTGGAGGTCCTTCTCAAGCTTGGCATCCAGGTTCGTTTTGTCGTCCACACCAGATTTCTGATCGAGGCGAGAGTAAACTGTGGCGTCATCGGCGTACATGCCTATTTGGGATCTTATGGCATCGGGGAGATCATTAATGTAGATCAGAAAGAGCGTAGGATCTAGGATAGAGCCTTGAGAGACACCCGCGTTCGGTTAGAGAGGAATGACTGGATTAGCTCAAACAAATGTCCAGTTATACCATAGCTCCGCAGTTTGCGTAGGAGGCCAGTATGCCAGACTCTGTCGAACACTTTGAAAATATCTAAGGAAACCGTTCGAGCTTCACCATTCTTGTCGAGAGCCTGGTATATATACTCGGTGATGGTCGTTAGCATATCAACAGTAGACCTGGTGAAGCGGAAAGCATACTGTTTGTCCGAGAGAAGCCTGTGGGCTGTGAGATGCTGAACCACCTCGGCATTTATGATGGCTTCGAACATTTTGCCAAAGATCGGAAGAAGGTTGATAGGGCGGTAATTTGTGGGGTCTGAGGGTTCTCCAGTATTCTTAAATATAGGAACTACAGAGGAAGATTTCCAACTGGCAGGAAACCAAGAAGCAGATAGAAAGGAGTTGTAGAGTTTAGAGAGAATAGAGGAGAGTTTAGGGGAACATTTCTTCAAGATTATGATTGGGATTTCATCTCCTCCGCTTGCTTTGTGGGGGGTCAAGTTTAGAGATTATGTTAGAGACTAGCGAGTGGGTAATGTGGACGTCATTCAGTTGAGCCTCAGTTCTGAAAAATATGTAAACAAAAACTTGTATGAACATTACCCAGCACCGGTTACAGAAAGAGAAGATGACGCCATTCTATGGGATTACACCATCTACACAGAAAGAAAAATTGAAGGAAATAGGCCGGACATTATTGTTAAAAACCAGAAAGAAAAAAATTGCCTATTAATTGATATGGCTTGTCCAGTGGATTGTAACATAGCAACCAAGGAATTCGAAAAATTGTCAAAATATAAAGACCTGGAAATTGTAATAGAAAAAATGTGGAAATTGAAAACCAGAATCGTGCCAGTGATAGTAGGCACACTTGGAATGATAAAAAATGGAACAAAACAATACATTGAAAGAATCCCTGGAAACCCCAGCTTAAGAGATATACAAAAATTGTCTTGTTAAGTACAGCCCACATACTAAGGAGAACTTTGTCTATGTAACGCTAGGGATGTTAAGAAAGATAGAAAAAACATGAAATGGAGTCATAACAACACACCACGACATGCCTTAGGTCTTTCCACATTTTGGTAGGTAGTGCGAGCATAGCAGAAATCAAAATATGATAAAAACGACAACATAATAATGTAATAATAATAATAATTATATATATATATATATATATATGTTTAAAATATTTTTGTAAGTACAGATTCTAATTAAAGAAATAAAAGTGTGTAGCTTGATGTTACATATTGTAAATGATATTAAAAAGCTAATTTCAGTGTAGATCGGTTCACTGTCTTGTTCTGATCTCACTCTTCATTGGAGTAGATAGACTAAACTATTGCCCGGTTCACACTACACCCACGTCTATTGAACAGGTGAAGAGGCTCATCCCTTGTTCTCTGTTTAGGGTGTGGTTTCCGGCTTTCTCTTTTCCAATATTTGTACTCTTACGTAGCCCACTGCGCATCAGTGGCGTTATCGACTTGCTCGGGGTGATATGATTAAAAAAAAAATCTCAAGGTTCTATAGGCTTTATATATCGGGCCCCGAAAGCCTGCACTGTGCAAACAGCGTGAGTTGTTGGGGCTAGATATTATTAACCTCTAGCTCCTTGTATTCACAGTTGTTTTTTTTTTATCCTCCTCATTTTCATTACACACTTTTTTAAAAAAAATTCTGATTAAAATCTCCCGTAGAGGCCCGAAGAGCGGGAGCGAAACCGGTTTTTTCGTTTTTTAATATCATTTGCAATGTGTAACATCAAGCTACACACTTTTATTTCTTTAATTAGATTCTGTACTTACAAAAATATTTTCAAATACTTAAAAATTAGATACACCTTAATTTCATTAAGAAGTTATATATATATATATATATATATATATATATATATATATATATATATGTATATATCAGTGAAAAGGATAATAGCAACATGCATACAAAGGAATCAATGAGGCATTCAATCTGCCGCTTTTCAACAGATCGGAAGAATTCTTGGTGATCACGTGATCTATATAATATCCTTAAATCAGGGATTGGCTTTTCTGGCATCTTGATGATTTCGTTTTGTGCTTTATCGATCCAAAAAAGAGAAGCACATGACCGATTGTGGAATTTGGAAAAGATTTTCAAAATTCATTTTAAATCAGCCAACCCACATCGATATCAAGTAACGTCAACACCAAATGAAGCCATCCTAACGTTCTCTAATAATTTTCTCTAAAGTATGAAAAAAATTTGATCGGATTTGGAAAGGCTCAAATATATGATGTCACTCTTCTCTTTCTTTTGGCAATATTTCTTTAGTCTTCTTCCCGCCAAATGTGCGCGATGAGTTTTTATCTCTTGAAAAATGTGAGGGAATAGAAATACATCCAGTGCGTCACAGCAGTTTGGCAGTGTTCAAATTCGAACATATGTTTCTTTTTTTCCTTAGGAATGTACTAGATCCATATACTGGTATGGTCTTTCTGCTAGGCATATCATCTCACAGCAATACGTTTCCACCGAGGCCCTAATATCAATAAAAGTCTCGTATATCATTCGCTAACTTTTACAATTATATTTTCAGCGTTAATAAACTTTCTTCCAAGTTTTTACACACACACACACACACACACACACACACACACACACACACACACACATTGTCAATTATTGTATTGCCAACGGCATCCTTCGATAAAAAATTTTCTCAGAGTTTTTCAAAAATATGTTGTTTACCTCCTTAAAAGTTAGAAATTCTGTGGTATTAAGTCTCTCTCTGTATTTCTTTCTCTCTTTCTCTCTCTCTATATATATATATATTTATATATATGATTTTGCCTAGCATAAAACACTCTGTCGACTCTGAATGTTGTCTTCAGTTTTCACTTTCATATTTAAGTAGATATCATTTTTATAATCAAACAGTATTATATATTTATATCTACTTAAATACGTGTGTCGATCAAAAATAATGTTCAAAAAATCATTTCGAATTGTCAGTTGTTTATAACCAGTTTCGTCAATCTTCATTAATTTACGTAACAAGTTTACATTTGTTGACATTTCAGAGCAAATATGGTTAATAAGATGAATCGAAAATTGTGTTATAGGCTTAATTTAACTTTGTTTAGACTAATTGTCATTCGTGGTCGAGAGGTCTAAGACGCGCCATATATATATATATATTCTGAGAATGATTACATATCTTTTTCACACAGCTTAATGCTACTTAAAATTTCAGGCACTTATTAAATTTTTTAAATAATCTTTCTTACTATAAATTTTACATCATGCGCTGTTTTTTTTAATACAGTTACACAATGAAACATGACGTCAAGAGCCAGAGGAGTTAATCAATAAAAGTCAAAAAGTTTCTTTGAGTGGCAAACGAGGTTACCAGACACCACTCTTGTGAATTTGGTAGGACCATTTGAAACTAGTTGTTTATCAGGTATTCCAAGAAATCATATCACCTCACGAAAGGCAAAAACGCCACTGATGCGCAGGGGCTACGTAAGAGTGAAAAGATTGGAAAAGAGGAAAACCGGAAACCACATCCTGAACAGGAAACAAGGGATGAGCCTCTTCACCTGTTCAATAGACGTGGGTGTAGTGTGAACCGGGCGATAGTTTAGTCTATCTACTCCAATTGAAAAACAAAAGTGAAAAGATTGGAAAAGAAAAAAGCCGGAAACCACATCCTAAACAGGGAACAAGGGATGAGCCTCTTCACCTGTTCAATAGACGTGGGTGGAGTGTGAACCGGGCCACAGTTTAGTCTATCTACTCCAATTGAAAAACAAAAGTGAAAAGATTGGAAAAGAGAAAGCCGGAAACCACATCCTAAACAGGAAACAAGGGATGAGCCTTAAATTAACCTAACTAAACGAAAAAGCGACCTGCCCAAAATTAAGTTACCCCATACCCTCCTCTAAAACAAATAGCAGCACCTCAAGAACCATGAACAGGTAGATGCCCTTTATGTTTAAGTGAAAAGCTACACATTCTAAAGTACCCCAACAGTAGCGAACTATTAAACCGTAGAGACGAATTAGCAGTATTATGCAAACATCGCAAATATATCTCGTTAAAATTTAAATAAACAAAAAAGCACCTCACCCACACTACCCCCCCCAAATATCCAATAAATACACATAATCAACCCTCTAAATAAATAGAAAACGTAGAAATAAAAGAAAACAAATCCCACACCACACAAACCATAAGTTCATCTACCTGTAAATGGTAGTAAAATAAAAGAAACTATCGACACAGCAAAAAAACAAAACAAAAAAAAAAACAAAACAAACAAAACATATATCCCAATATAAATTAACCTAAACTAAACGAAAAAGCAACCTGCTCAAAACTAAGTTACCCCATACCCTCCTCTAAAACTAATAGCAGCACATAAAGAACCATGAACGAACAACTAGACCATTCTAAAATCTCACACCACATATATCATTAACAACAACGCCACTTCTACTACATCCAGACAAGATAAATAAGAAACCTGTCTTAAACTAAGCCACCTCTCCCAACCCATATCTCTAAGATTACAATACGGCCGACAGAATCAGAATAAGCTCCCAACTCCACTTTCACTTAAACAGCATATCACCACAAATAAAGCGTTTTTCACCTTTTAATTTTCATTTCAACTTCGTCACCCGATGAGAAGCACCTAAAGGTAGCTTCGAAACGAGAAAATGTTATAGCTCATCAGTACAGCTTAGAATCCGTCCGCTTCCTAAGCCAGGATTGAAACCCGACCGAATCGGCATCAGTCGGCGATTCTACCCCTAGGCCAAGAGCATCCGGCAGAAGCAGGCAGGATTTTTAGCGCTATTAAACACGCCCAATAGCTAGAGTGATCCAATTTATTATCGAATGAGCGGTGCGTAAATGCCGGGGTAGCTACTGTTTACAAAGCCTCCCACGCTTCCAGAGTGCTCAATCACGGTGTGAGAGCGTATATATATATATATATATATATATATATATATATATATATATTATCGATTTTCTGCACTATTATCAGAACTGCAACCTTGAAATTTCTGAATATCGTTTCTTATGTCTTTGTTTATGAGTGTATCAAATTTGATTAAAATCAGACCACTCCTTCGATAACCCGATTTTTTCGATTATCGATTTTCGATATTTATCGGGGGTACCTCGACACAAAACCTAGCTAAGAACACTTGCAGACGCTTATAGTACAACTGTGTAAATTTTCAAGAAAATCGGTTCAGCCGTTTCGGAGTCTATAGGGAAACGGACACACAGACAGACACACACACACAGACACACACACCACACACACAGAGACAAAGTTCCATATATAAATAAATTTATATATATATATATATATATATATATATATATATATATATATATATATATGACTATTTACGCTCTCACACCCTGATTGAGCACTCTGGAGGAATGGTAGACTTTGAAAAACAGTACCTACCCTGGCATGTACGCATCGCTCATTCACTCATGAATTAGAGCACTCTGGCTATTGGGCGTGTATAGTAATAATATACATGCTAAAAAAGTCTGCCTTCTTCTGCCGTGCGCCCATGGCCCAGAGGTAGAATCGCCGACTGAATCGGAGTCAAACCTTACTGATGAGCTGCGAAAGAGATCTGTCTGCGGATGATTGTATATGTATATTCGTATAGAAATTCATCGGACGAAAGTAATGTCTTTTTTTGATGGAATTATATATGTGCAGGGAAGAGTAGGTCGAATATAAAAGACGCAAGCGTCGTTTATACTTAATCATCGACAAAAATGTTGAAGATTCTGGAACGATGAAATTATAAATTTAGAAAAAATGCAGCTGAGGTCTTTGAGAATGTAGAATTTAGTGTCGCAATTTCGAATCAGTTTCTTATTCTTTCGTTTTGCACCACTTTTATCATTAAGCATTCCATAATGTTATAGGAGATGATCTGTTAGGGAAAGTGAAATGTAAGAATCCGGACGAAAATTTTACTCTGCTAACGAACAAATCCATTTTTAAGCTTTTTTTCCATATCATGGGGTCGTCGTCGTCGTCGTCTTGGCATCACCCACTACAACGGATTGAACTCTTCCTACAACTCACAAGAGGTGGGGCAGATACGCAGAGCAGCATAAGGCAGAGCAATAGGGAGAGATAGCCAACACTGCTACTGTGCTACCATTGCGAGTCCCAATTATAGTATTACTTCCTAACCTGTATTTATTGTTCTACTAAGAGAGTTCCAAGTAATTGTATTTTGCTGTATTTAATATATATATCGTTACTTCTTATTTTGGTTGTTGTATGATTTTCTTGCTGGACTCTTAACCGCGTCCACGACAAAAGAAAGAAACAATGAAGGGAAACAAATAAATAAATAATGATCAGCATAAAGCAGATCAGCAGCGATAGACAGAGATAGCAAAGACTGCTATCGTATTACCATTGCGAGTCCCAGCCTTGTATTACTACCTAGCTCGTATTTATCGTTCTGCTAACAGAGTTCCAAGTATTTGCATTTTGCTATGTTTGATATAGATATCGTTATTCCCTATTTTGATTGTTCTTCTATTATTTTCTTGCTGGACTATTAATCGGCTCCACGACAATTATATAAACCGATATTCTTTTCTTTTTCTGGCTTACATTTTTCTCTTTTTTTGCTTTATTCCCTTTAATTTTAAAATTTTTAAAACTTTTAACTGTTCTTTCTGTTCTTCTGTCTTTATGTAATCCTTCCGTTCTCTCTTGCCATATTCAGTCAGTCAGTTAAGTGCTATACGTGGTACACGCTTGGGCGATCATGTCTCGAAAGAGACATGACTGACTGGACAGAAGATTATCCCGCAGTAAGTTGCCATTGCTTTCTGCGGTAGACTCGTTGCAGACCAAGGCTATAAAACCCAATCTGTCCTGTTATTTAACCCATAACTGGAAGGAAGAGACGGATTAATACCTTTCCCAAGGGTATTTGCGCGTAAGTGAATGCAATGAATTCAGCTGGAATTCGAACTCGGTTCTCCGATTTCTCGTTCCGAGCCGATATCCAATGCACCACAACGCACATCCCGTATCCTTCCCTTATTCATCTTTTCATTAAAGCAACGCCATAAATGTAACTTCGTTTTTTTTTTCTTACTTTGGCTTGACTTATGACCGGATCTTTCTCTTCTCCGGATTCCTGCTTCGTTTTGTTAAATTATTTGTACAGACTTTTGATAACTGCCCACTGCAATTTTTTCTGTATGGAGAGAAACAAGTGTTTGTTCGAATTCAACAGCCATGCAGAAATGAAGTATGCAGAAGTATTTACGATCCTGTCTATGCATCTCATTTGCATCTTAAAAACAGATCATTAGATCAGTAGATGCATTCCTTTCATTCAAATAAATTGACAGTTTCGTCACCAACTTTCTTGTCATCTGTAATTTATATTATTGAAATGTTCTTTTGTTTTTGTTAAGTTGGCTTTTAGTAGATTTAGGCGCCTCTTTGTAAGTCCGTTTGTGTACAGCAAAAGCGGAAACCAGTTATACTTTTCATCCACAACACAAAGAGAACGGTACATAAAATAATTAACCGCAAGAAAAATAACATTATCCACAATAATAAATTTTCTACCTACCAACTCCGTAAGGTCCACTACCCAGAACAACTTATCTCGTCTAAACAACAGCCAAATAGTCACAACCACTCCTAAAACCATTATTGATATAATCAGATCTAAAAACACCTAAATTAATGATAATTAAAAAGCAGGCTTATATGAAATAAATCGTCAAAACTGTTCTTCACAATATATTGAAAACATGCAGAACTGTGAAAAAACTTATCTATGAACACAAAAGGGAATTCATCAATAACAATTTAACAAAAGCACTGGTCATACAGAAATGGATTCAGCTACAATTTCGACCAAATAAATGCCACCCATCAAAAAAAAAAAATTTCGAGAATACCGCTGCTGAACAGTTTTGCTTTTTTTTTTTAATCATTTCACCCCAAGCAAAGCATTCCACTGCCACTATTGCGCATGGGGCTATATAGGGGAAGGTAAAGAGGAGGAGTGGTTAGATATAGGAAATGTCAGAAGGAAGGTGATAGATGGGTAAGGATACCGAGGATGAGGGTTGGGCAGATGGGAAGAGTGTTTGAAAGAATGGGAGCGAGTTAGTGTGTTAGGAAGTGTCTATTGACCTTACATTTAAACTCCTGGAGATTGTAGCCGTCGGGGAATCAATCATGTGGAAGGGAATTCCACAGTCGGGAAGTGCGAGAAAAGAAACTGTTGGAGTAGATGTTGCGGTTGCATTTTATCGATTTCACTGTAAAAGGGCGGGATCCAGTTGCTAATCTAGTTTCTCGTGCAAATTCGTATCTAGGGGGCAGCAATGATCTAAGTTCATCGGAGCAGAAGCCGTGAAAGTACTTATAGAAGAGACACAGGGAAGCCACGTCACGCCGGTGAGAGAGAGACTGCAGGCGGTCTGCCAAGTTGGTATCGATCACATTACAGACACTCCCTTTACCTTGTCGAGGAGAATAGCAGGGGAACCCGATCAGATATGGCAGCAGTATTCAATGCACGGGCGGATGGTAGATTTATATATGTGCAAGATAGATTCAGACGGAAAAAACTTCCGTCCCTGTACAGAGAACCGACTTTCATAGCAGCGAATTTAGTAATGGATTCGATATAGTCATTCCATTTGAGGTCCGCTGAATGTGCGAGTCCAAGCAGGCGTACCGTTTTGCTCTCTGGGAGGCCAGCCTGGTCCATGCTAATGGGAGGTAGGTGCGATTGTCTATGATGGTTAATTGATAGTAGCTTTGTTTTAGAAGCATTAAAATTTACGAGCTATTTCTTACCCCAGTCCACTACGGATTGGAGGTCCATTTCAAGCTCGGCTGCAAGGTTAGCTTTGTCGCCTACACCAAATTTTTGGTCGAGGCGAGAGTAAACTGTGGTGTCATCGGTGTACATACCTACTTGGGATATTATAGAATCAGGGAGATCATTAATGTATATCAGAAAGAGCGTAGGACCCAGGATAGAGCCTTGAGGGATACCTGCGTTCGTATGGTAGTTCTGGGAGGTATGTCCGTTTAATAGCACCTTCATTGTGCGGTTAGAGAGGAATGACTGGATTAGTTGAAACAAATGTCCAGTTATACCATAGCTCCGCAGTTTGCATAGAAGGCCAGCAAGCCAAACTCTGTCGAACGCTTTAGAGATATCCAAGGCAACGGTTCGGGCTTCACCATTCCTGTCGAGTGCCTGATATATGTACTCGGTGATGGTCGTTAGCATATCAGCAGTAGACCTGGTGAAGCGCAAACCATACTGCTTGTCCAAGAGGAGCCTGTGTGCTGTGAGATGCTGGACCACCTCGGCGTTGATAATGGCTTCGAACATTTTGCCAAAGATCGGAAGAAGGCTGATAGGTCGGTAATTTGCGGGGTCCGAGGGTTCTCCAGTGTTTTTAAACATAGGAACTACAGAGGAAGATTTCCAACAGGCAGGAAAGCAGGAAGCAGATAGGCAGAAGTTGTAGAGCTTAGAAAGGACAGAGGAAAGTTCGGGGGCACATTTCTTTAAGACTATGATTGGGATTCCGTCCCCTCCGCTCGCTTTGTGAGGGTCAAGTTTTGAGATTATCTTAGAGACAAGCCAGGGTGCAATATGGACGTCATTCAGTTAAGCCTCAGTTCTAGGTGGGAAGTCGGGTGTAGAAACTCCAGACGAGTCCAGTCTCGAATTATTCGAGAACCTGCGGGCAAAGCATTCAGCCTTGTCCGCTGGGGAGGTGAGGACCTCAAATTTGTTTATTAGTGGGGGTATTGTGAACTTGCTCTTGTTAAGTACTCTTTTACAGAGTCGCCAGTAGTCTTTGGTGCCGAACTTAGAGGATGCTATGCGTTGCTTCATTCTGGCAAATTTTATCAAAATATTAATCTGTGCCTCGGTTTTTCCAAATCTCACCATTCCTAATATAACCACTACTATCGGAAGTCAACAAGAAAACGGTTAAATCCATTGTTAGATATTCGTTGGTGCGATGTTTTTGTCAGTATGTTTTTTTTTTGGCGTGAGATTTATTTGCGCTTAGTAACGCAGATGTTTAAAATTTGAAGGCATTAATTCACTTATAAAAACAACACAGTTTTATCATTTCAAACTTTTAATCTGGAGCAAATTGTATGGAGTTCGGTTATGTTTAGTACAGAGCTAATTCAATAAACATAATCAAGATCCCTATACGTCTATGTGTGTGATTGCAAGTCTGCTTCCACGTGTTCGGGTATATACTTGAGTCACGCTGAAATTTATCAACATAAAATGCGAATTTAAACTTCTCCCGTTAAAAAAAAAACAAACAAACAAAAAACAAACAAACAAAAAACAAAAAGCAATCATTAACTTTAAACCCTTTCAAGATAAATAAATGTAATAAAATCTAAGTGACCTCTTATCAAAACCGCACCGAAGCTGCTAAAAGGACTTAGGCATTTAAAACTTCAATTTTAGATTAGCTAAATACAAGATCGAAGTATTGTTATCTTCAGCATGACTGAAGCTTCTTTTTGAAGGGTCTTTTTACAAAGGTTACTTCGAAAACTTAAGATTAACAAACGCTATTATTTGAAATGATATTTTAGTCAATATCTCTAAAAATAGACACTGGAACTAGGTACTCTGTAGAATACAAAGAAGGAATCAACGGAAAAGTTAGATAAGAAAAAAACTGTTTACTTGAAGTGACTGAAGAAAAATGAGTTACATATACAAAAATTCTTACAGAAATAGAAAAATAAGGAATGGAATTTTCCAGGAACGGACCTGTCAAGGAGTGTAATGTCTGAGATTTATCGCTGTTGTTTTAATTCTAAAAAGAACAAAAACAAATAAAAAATGAAAGAGTCAGCCGAGACAGACAGCCGAGAACGGAAGCAATTGGCGTACAGTCAGTGAATAAGACCAGTTAGAGAACGACCGTAAAGTAATATTTCTCCGCTCCAGAGGGACTGACTCAAGAACAGTCCGACTGAGTTCTAGTGAGAGCGGTCTGAGAAATGTTCGGCGGGAAAACTTATCTAAATTAGAGAGAAAATGAGAGAAAAGAAGTTGAAAGTGTCAAATAAACGGAGAAGAAAAAAGGAATAGAGCTTAAAGTAAACTGCTTTTAAGATTTTCTTCTATGTGCCTTGTTCATTCATAACGTTGACTATTATGGCTCTCCACAATTTCTAAATCTTTGTAGCTAATGATAAAAATTGGCTCTTTGCTAACACTCTTAAACATTGCCATCAGTCAGTCAGTTAAGTGCCATACGTAATACACGCTTTGGGAGATCATGTCTCGAAATAGACATGACTGACTGGGCAGAAGATTATCCCGCAGTAGGTTGTCATTGCTTTCTGCGGTAGACTGGTTGCCTACCAAGGCTATAAAACACAATCTGTTCTATTATTTAACCCATAACTGGAGGGAAGAGACGGCTTAATACTTTTAGTAATCTGTTTTTTTCCCTATTTTTCCTCAAACTATGTCATTTTCACATGACATCGTTCTGTAGAATCAGATTTCTATTACTTGAAATCTCATTTTCTTCTATGAGATTTAAGCATTCACTGACATATAGAAGGACTGATATTTCATAAGATTTCAGTAGTCTGATTTTGTTTCTAATGAAATTTTTCTGTTTCCTAATACTTTGCTTAGCTTTTGGGGGCATTTTTAACTATCTGAATGCGTTTTATGATTTCTGTATCGCATACATTTTGACATATGATAGTTGATCACTATAAAATACAACCTCCAAATAATTAATTTTAATATTAGTATCTGTTGTGGGGTTCTCCCTTTTCATAAAGATGGACTCGTACAGATTATACTTAAATTACTGCTATAGAAGCGAGACGAGAGAATGCCGCGCTATCTCGCGGTGATTCCTTACACACTCTCAACTCTCTGCCTTCGAGCGGAAAGCATTAACCCAGTCGTGGCTTCGCCGAAGAGTAGAGTCACGATTGGGAAAAATTAGATAGTTTTGGCTGGGCTATATGACCCGGAGAACCCACGTTAAAAAGGCCTTGTACCACATTTTGCCCTAGTGGGGGGTAAATAAATACCGAATACCGCGTTTTCTTGCAGTAATTCCTTTGATACTGTCAGCTCTTTGCGGAGAAGATTAACCCAGTTGTGGTTCCACCGAAGAGCAGAGTCACGACTAGGCAAAATTAGACAGAAATTTTTGACTAGGCTATATGGCCAGGAGGACCCACATTTAAAAAGGTCTTGTGCTACATTTTGCCCTGGTGGGAGAGCAAATTAGATATCAGAATGCCGCGTTTTCTCGCGGAGATTCCTTTGACACTGTCAGTATGTATTAACCCAGTTGAGGCTCCGCCAAATGGCAGAGTCACGAATGGGAAAAATTAGTCAGATATCTTTGGCAGGGTTGTATGGCCTGGAGAACCCACGTTAAAAAGGCCTTTTTGCCACATTTTGCCCTAGTGGGACGGTAAAAAAAATACCGAATATCGCATTTTCACAGTGAGTTAACTGAAGAATAAGTCCAGTGAGAGATTAGCTGTCAGTACAGAGTAGCCCATAGTAGCTCTGTGCTCCACTCATCAAGAGATTATAAAGCAGTACCTATCAGCTTCCGACGCGGACATACTCAATATACTAAGGCTTCATCTCCAGAGACTTGAAAAAGTTTGTATCCTTACGTTAATAAACTTACTTTCTATCTCAATTTCTGGTCGTTGTTCATTTATTTGTGCGGGTCCCATTCCCAGGATCCACAACACCTGGACTACTAATCATCATTCAAGTCTGTATCCTTAAAAGTTAATACACATATTTTCTATGTCAATTTCTGGTCGTTGTTCATTTATTTGTGCGGACCCCATTCCCGGAATCCACAACAGTATCTCCAGTTTGTAATTCACATATTGGTCTTTTGCTTTTGCTGACAACCATACTGTTATTGTACATTTGATATTTAGTCCTTTGTTCTTGCTTTCTTTTACGAGCTTCTCTAAGAGGTCTTGTAGTTTTTTTTCCGTGTCTGCTATCAATATTTTGTCATCTGCATATCTAATTTTAAGATTATGGTCATCAATAATATATTATGCTGGCAGGGTTTCTGATTCTGTTTGTTCTCACGTTGCTTAGAATTAATCTGAGTTCTTAGCAATTTGGCGTGCAATATTCTTACACGCCGTGTAAGAATATGGCACGCCAAATTGCTAAGAACTCAGATTAATTCTAAGCAACGTAGCAAATTGTAAGCAAATTGTAGTTGTGCAAACAAAAAAGAAGAAAAAGACAAAATAAATTATCTTTTTGCATTCATATCGCTCAAAGCAAAGCATTTTACTGACATTGTTTTGAAGGAGGTTGCATAGGAGGAAAATTATGAGAAAGAATGACAGGTTATAGGGGTTGTCAGAAAGTGGGTAAAAGAAGGATGAGAATACTGATGAGAGTGAAGTGGACGGAGAAACGAGCATGAGAGAGAGAGAGAGCTAGAGAGAGAGAGAGGATGCAGGTTAGTGAGATAGGAGATGACTATTGACTTTACATTTAAATTCTTGGAGATTGTAGCTGTTGGGGAAGCAACTAAACGGAAGGGAGTTCCACAGGCCGGAAGTGAGAGAAAAGAAGCTGTTGGAGTAGAATTTCCATTTCCATTTTATTGGTTTTCATAGTAAAAGGGTGGGACCTAATTGCTAATTTTATATTTTTTCTAATATTATATTTTTTCTAATTATATATTTTTGTAAAGAATAGATGGCCTGTGCTAATGGCTAAAGAGCAATCTTAGCTGTTTCATAATAATGTTTAATGAATTCGATCTTCATTAGGAATCTGGAAAATTTAGGTTTGTGTCAATCTAAGATATGTTTAGTATATTTTTGTCTGAATTTTTGAGATGTGACATTATCATTATTTACATTATTTACCTTTGTGTATAGGATGTGCAGTAGATATCGACTCGGAACGATAAGTCGGGGAGACGAGTTCGAATTTCTGTTGAAATCCTTGCATTCACTTACGCACAAATACCCATGAGATATGTATTAATCCGTCTCTTCCTTCCAGTTATCGGTTAAATGCCACGTTAGATTGTGTTCTATAGCCTTGTCTGGCAACCAAACTACCGCAGAAAGCAATGGCAAACTACTGCGGGATAATCTTCTTCCCAGTCAGTCATGTATATTTCGAGACATGATCGTCCAAACCGTGTATCACGTATGGCACTCAACTAACTGACTGACATTTGTACTAATGTCTCCATTTTTGTTGCTTTTGTCATAAGCTTTCGGCTGTTCGTATCAGTTTTCTTCAGGTGTATGTCAGTCTGCGTAACCTTTAAGGAATGATCACAATTTAATCCCGCCGTTTACAAAAAGGCTTTAATTCGAAGTTCCATGAAAGTAACCCGGATAGACAAGCACCTAAGGAAAGCTGTATGTCAGAGCAGCTGAAACGTTGCTTAATAGCAACAAAGATGAGGACCTAACACCAAATGTCAGTCAGTAAGTGTCATATGTGATATATGCTTGGGCGATCATATCTCGAAAGCGACATGTCTGACTGGGAAGAAAATTTTCATGTATAAGGTTGCCATTACTTTCTGCAGTAGACTGGCTGCCAACAAAGATTATAGAACCCAGTCTGTCTAGCTATTTAACCCATAGCTGGACGGAGAAGCTGCATATTAATCCCTTTCCCAAGGGTGTTCGCGCGTAAGTGAAATTCGAACTCGGTTCTCCAATTCCATGTTCCGAGCCGAAAACCACTGCACCACAACGCACAGCCGATTGTAAATTATGCAAATGCCTTTCAAATGCGCATATGAATATTGTTGAGGGTATCAAGGCTTCGGATAATATATGCTATCTAGATTACTATTATTAACGTTTCATGATTTAGAACATAACCGGAGACCTAATAATTGTATTTTTGTGCCAATCTAGAGTGAGTAATATTGGATGTAGTGTACAGTATAACCCGGATATAATAGACCCGGATGTAAGAGAAACTCGAATATAAGAGAACTTTTATCCGGTCCCGAAAACTCTCTTATATCGGGGTTACACTGTACTAGTATAGATGAATATGTCGATATAAGTATTGCGTTAAAAAACGAAGATAGTAGTCTAAAAATATAACAAGAATAAAGTTTCTTTTCTCTTTTTTCATTTCTTAAAAAACTGAAGACGCTTTCTGCAGTAGATATTAATCATTGGTGATGTATTCCATTTTTTAATCTGACATTTATTTTAAGCCTATTGTTTTGCAAAGTTTATTTTTACTTTCGAAAACGCATCGAAAACGGACTCAGATCACCCGACAGCGAGAGAAGGCAAGCTCTTGAAATGCAGAATAAGTCAAAGAGAAAAATGTTTTTTTTTAAAAGAAAGGAACATAAAAAAATATTTAAAAAAATGAAACTGCTGAAAAGAAATTGAATGTAAAACAATAGAGAGCAAACGAGAAAGATTGGTAGTAGGGCAAGGAAGTTTTTCCCACCTGAAACCGTTCTGTACAGAAATCTACCATCCGCCCTTGCATTGTATACTGCTGCCATATCTGTTCGGGTGCCCCTGTTATCCACCAGGGACACCCGAACAGATATGGCAGCAGTATAACTCAACTGAGTTCAAGTGAGAATGTGTAATGTGATCGATCACGACCTGGCAGTCATTTTCTCACCGGTGCAATGTGGCTTCCCTGTGTCTCTTCTACAAGTACTTTCACGGCTTCTGCTCCTATGAACTCTGGTGCCCCATAAGCGTGAGTTTACTCGAGCCACAAGATTAGCAACTAGGTCCCTAGCTCCCTAGGTCCATCTCCTATCTAGCTAACTTGCATTCTCTCTCTCTCTCTCTCTCTCTCTCTCTCTCAAATGCTCCTTTCTCCGTCCACTCTACTCTCAGTATCTTCACTCTTCTCTTACCAACTTCCAGACACATCCTATAACCTGTCACACTTTCTCATAACTTTCCTGTCACTCTTTTTCATAACTTTCCTACTATGTAGCCCCCGGTGCACCAGTGGCAGTAGAATTACTGGAAATCAATGGAAACAGCTTCAATATAGTTAAAATCTATCTATCTATCTATCTATCTATCTATCTATCTATCTATCTATCTATCTATCTATCTGTTGTGGAATGGTTAGGGACCAGAAATAAAGAACAAAAAAGGCATAGAGTAAAAATATATTAACAAAGAAACAGTAGTACAAAGGGATACAGCATATGAAGATCACCAGCATGACTGTATTGGTCCGGCTGTCAGAGCTATCTGCTGGAATAAACCTATTTCTACAAAGCAGAAATTGCTGCTTATTTCCATACTATAGGAGATCATTTGTGCATGGGGAAATTACCATAACACCCCCTCTAAGTATTAACTCCACAGGAGTCTTAATAATTTTTTTGTTTTGGTTAACAGCGAGAAAATCTGTCATTTTCCTTTTCCTTTTTAAATGGTGCTGTTCCGGGGCCACTTGTAGTATAAGCATGTCAAATGTATCGAAAATGACATCCATTACGTTTTCTTTTCAGGAGTACCGCTGTCAGCATCGTCTGACATGCGTTTTTTGATTTGATTTAAATGTTTTTTAAAGTAAACTGGGGACTTTGTATTATGTAGACCATATTTTCTACTCTTTTCTCAAATGTACTCATTTCCCAGAAAGATTTATTATCCCGAAACATTCGAAAAGAAAACCAACTTTCTCTCAGGGCTGGTAGCATTTTTTAGGTCCTGTTTTTTATATGTGTGAAGTAGCTTGTTGAACACAGACCTCATTTTACGCGCAAACATTACCTCAGCTGGGCGTAATTATGATGGTGTGCTGTTGTTTGGCGTGATTCTATACACCTAAAGGAACTGTCGTTAGACTTGTTCTGTAGGTGTGCCCATTACGTTTTTCAGAGCTTTTTTCAGCGTGTCAACGAAGCGCTCGGCATGTCCGTTCGGCCTTGGGTGATATGGAGCTATCGTAATATGATTGATCTGGATGGTCTCACAAAAATCATTAAACTCGCCGGACGTAAATTGTGTCACATTGTCTGACGCTAAACAATCGTCTACCCCAAATCTGACGAACAGTTTATGTAGAAAATTGATTGTCTCTTTTTTTTTTACATCTAAGAACCTCGGGTCACTTTGAAAAACTACTACTATAAGACAGTAGAATCCATCTAGTGAGCATGCAAAATCTATATGAATGCGAGACCATGGTCGGTCTGTTTTGAGTCAAGGACTACATTTGATTTGAGAAGTATTAGTTTTAGAGAAAACAGAGGAGAGTTCAGGAGCACATTTCTTTAGGACAATGATGGGTATTCCGTCGCCACCGCTCGCCTTATGGGGGTCAAGCTTAGAAATTATTTTGGAGACCACCTAGGGAGTACACATTTATGAATGAATTCTATTATAAAATTGAATTTTATAAGAAAAAAATGAGAGATTTAAAGCCAGTCTTAACTGAACTCTTATAATATAATTTGCAATTAATATTTTCGTGTTTAAACGTAAGTCTCCAGGGAAAATAAATCAATTTAAAATTTAAAATTTAAGCTATTCAAAATTATGATCTGAATTAAATATTAAACCTGTCAATTTCTTATAACTTATTTAATTAAGAACTTTTTAAATATTTTAAATTATCTATTTTCCTGGACATTTCTTAATTGTTGCCTTCCAATAATAATTTTATTAATACACGAGAAATGTAATATTTAACAACGAAATATTAAGACAATATTTCCTGTCGTAATTAAAATAATAAATGAAATGTAGATATTTTAATTTTGCATGGGCGCGCATAGCACTGTTAATTTTCATCTTTCTATATACACAAACACACGCTTGTATATATATATATATATATATATATATATATATATATATATATATATAAGTAATTAGTGCGTTTTTGGCTTTAATTAAATTAGACCAGTACACAGGTGTATTAAAAAGTGTTCAATAGAATTATATTTTTACAAATTTTGAATATTTTTGAATTAGGAATATGTTATTTATTCATAACCTGTTTACGCCAGGTAACGTATATTCCACTCACCAGAAAGTACATATTAGAATTTTACCATGTAATCTGGTAATAAATAAATTAGAACATAAGAAAGTAGCCGAAATTTAAATAAATTTATTCAGCATAATTCATTTACAAATTGTAAAATCATTTACAACGGTCAACAAAAAACCAAAATATTTATTCACAAAAAATATTTATTAAGTGGACTTTAAAAAAAGTATACGGATTCAGTTTTTTTTTTTAGAAGTCAGTGATAGTTAAAAGAATCTGCGATAATACATGGAAAAAACATACAAAAAGCTGACAGCAATCGCGGGTGAGGGTAGAGGAACAGAGAGATAGAGATAGATATACCCAGATAGAAATAGAGTAAGTAGATATACAAAAAAACAAAAGACCGAAAGAGATACACATTTGAGAAAGTCATATGATATATGTATGATAAATTTGCCTTCAATAAAGATCCTCAGAGAATAAAATACGTTGGCATAAAAGGTTTTCCACTTTTCATTTCTTTCATCTATCTATCTATCTATCTATCTATCTATCTATCTATCTATCTATCTATCTATTGGAACTTGTCGTATGCACCTCTACTGCCATCAAAATCTGGTCGCATACGGCGGGTGGTCACTCACTAAAGGCTCATAGTCATAACCTATTTACGCCAAGGACGTATATTCCACTCATCAGAATGTACATATTAGAGTTTTACCATGTAATCTGGTAATAAATAAAGGAGAACATAAGAAAATAGCCGAACTTTAAATAAATTTATACTGCATAATTCATTTAAAAATTTTAAAACATTTACAACGGTCAACAAGAGACCAAAATATTTATTCACAAAAAATATTTATTAAATGAACTTAAAAAAGTACCTCTATTAGTACTAGTACTAGCCATTTCTCATAAACTATGTAGGGTGGAAAAATTCGCGACATATACGGTTTCCGTTTTTTCTTAGTGCTAGTAAAAGAGAATCTGTGATAATACATGGAAAAAAAAACATACAAAAAACTGACATCGATCGTGGGTGAGGGTAGAGAAACAGAGAGATATAGATATACCCAGATAGAAATAGAGTAGATAGAGACACAAAAAATACAGGAACAAAAGGTATAGACATTTGAGAAAGGGACATAATTGTGATTTTTCCAATCCCTGAATTTATTCAAGTCAATAGAGCGACTCCGATAAATCCCTTGAACATGTCAAATGCAATACATGTACAAAACAGCCGAAGTTTGATCGTGAGGTGAACTCAGGCGATGTACATATCAACAAGAAATAACAGTTTGGTGCAACACTACAAATAACAAAACAATGATGAAGTGTTCCTGGTTGAGATCAAATCAAAATTAAATAGATTACTCATTTAGTTTCTCCTAATTTAGAAGTTCGTAGTGTACGGCCAAAATGGATTTTTTGTCGCTCACTAAGGGTCAAATAACATAAGCAAATCTTCCATGCATAGAAACATGGTCGTTAGCAATAGGTGGTTGCATGCATCAGGTTCCACTATATATATATATATATATATATATATATATATATATATATATATATATATATATATATAATTTATGTTATAATGTTATTTTTACGATCTGCAGTTGTTTGGGGTTTGTTCACAAAAACATTTTCCTTAAGAGAGTTTCATAAAATAATCTGGAGTGATTAGACTTAGAGAATGAGATGATAATTTTATTTCTGAAAATCGAGATAATTTTCTCTCCAAAATTTAACAATATGCGTTCGTTGTTCAATAGCAGAGCTTCATTGCTTCAATTTAAGGTTTTTTAAAATATAAAACTGAAATAAAAAAAAATAATTACTAAAAATTTTATTATATATTGAAACCCCTTCAGGACTTTTAGGCCACTTTCTATTTCTTTCTTTCTTTCTTTCTTTCTTTCTTTCTTTCTTTCTTTCTTTCCGTATATATATATATATATATATATAGTAAGAAAGTGAATGAACACGTAGATTTAAACCCACTGTTCAAGCATTTACTCTTATAAAAGTGCTCGATACAGAGTTGAGTATATTTTGATAGTTATTACAATGGTTTATAAAAGCATAGTATCACTACACAAAAATGTTCATGTTTCGGAGCAGAACTGCTCCTCATCGAGTGATATGTGGAACTGAAATGAAACGGTGAAAACGATTCATGTTTGGGAATGTGAGGTGTAAATGGTGGCTGTAGGGAATTGGAGTTTGGTATGTCTGAACTAATCCATCAGCAGTTTATAACCATAGAGATACACATTTGTTTAGGAGAGGGGGCAGGATGGCTTGGATCTGGACAGGTCACTTTTTAATTTTGTCTGGGTAAACTAAATAGTGGGAACTTAGATTTTTTAAATGGGTACTCAATTTGTATTTGACTACTATCTATGAGAACATGGCATAGGAAGTTTAAGTCAGAATTTGGGTTGAATGATTGTAGTACTTTTAGTCATATTATGTTTAAAGTAACATTTTAGTATTGTATGTTATTTTTATTTAATTAATATATATATATATATATATATATATATATATATATATATATATAAGCATGCGGTGTAGATATAGAAGAATCCAAAGGTGTATCCAGTACATAAAGTGGTAGGATAACTCTCTAAGAGAACTCGAAACATATATGTATATAAATATATAGAGAGCAAATATAAGAAAAATTAAGACAGACACGTTATTTCATGGTAAATTGTAAGTATGGGCTTATTTCAGGCGAACCATCATCAGCTTCCGTCTGTATTGTACAGAAGATTTTACATTAACCACACACACACACACACACACACACACACACACACACACACACACACACACACACACACACACATATATATATATATATTTAGTGTATCGAGGCAGCAAATTATTTTCTAAACATATACTGTTAAATATAAGAGATAATGAATGTCTATTATGTTTAATCATGAACCGTTCTAAACGTTGTATTTTGGCTTTAATTTCAGTTGAAATATAAGATAAAAGATAAAAAATTCTCCAACATTTGGATAATTTTTATTAATTTGCTTCTAAGGTTTCGGCTCACATGAGCCATCTTCAGAGAAATTATTTAGACGGTAATACAATAACATTCACCATGTTTATATTTATTTATTCACATTATTATTATTATTATTATTATTATTATTCAAGTAATTATCATTAATTTGTTTAATTCGATGTATTGTTTATTATGTATTATTTATGTTTTTAATTATTTTAAATCATAGAAAGTTTTTACTTTTTGAAAATACTGAAAAAGTACTTATGAACTGAAACCCTTTGTAAAACTTCAAAAGTTATTTCTTTTGGACAAACGTATTTACGTAAACGCTCTGTTTTGTAAAACATTTGTACTGTGTTTATTCGACTGCGCACTCAAGAAAACTTTAAAAAATGTGTCCTCTTGGGGGTTTTGAAAGCTGATCGACTACGTCTTGCTAGAATATGATAATCGGCACTTTCACCATAACATATCTCTCCATTTTTCTTGCTGCTGTTACAGTGTAAACATGGCCGTTCCGCTAGTAGTGTGCACCAAGGAGGAACAAAGAGCAGTGATCAGATTTGTCAGGTCGTAAGGTGTGTCAAGACTGAAAATAATTGAAGGCTTTGGACACAATAAGGTTCCAGGGCACTACAGTGTAGAAGTGTATATGAGTGAATTGGGAAACTAAAAGTGTCTGGACAATCGTGACGCACGAAAAAGGTGTAGTATTTCCGTCAACCTTCATCACTAACGAGAAGGATCAGCAGGTTCGAGAGATGGAAATGGCGAACTGGTGAGTTATGACAGATGAAATATATTCTCTACAGATTCAGATCACTCTTCTCTGTTACACCTTGATAGACACTGCTAGGAGGTCAGCAGTAAATTTCTGTATATTTACTATAGTCAAAATTGTAACGGAGTTGTTTGCATATTGGTCAAAACTGTTTTCCCGAGATTGGAGTATTTGGAGTATTTGCTAGAATGAAAATGATCGCTGTCTTGTGCATGCTTTTAGAAAATGTACTCTTTATTATAAGGTATTACTAACACACACACACACACAGACACACACACACACACACACACACACACACACACACACACATATATATATATATATATATATATACATATATATAGAGAGATTTAGTGCAAAGAATTTGTAACTTTCATTGAGCAGGTTCATGTCGATTTAGAAGTTTCTGAGGACACCGCTATGTTGCCTTCACTCATTGGGGTTGATTTTCAGACCAAGAAAACCAGCCCTAATGAGTGAGAGCATAATACACACCTGAAAAAAATGAAAAGGCAGGAAACTTTGAGTCATGCTGTAGACATAGTAAGGGTATATTTATTAAAATATTCTAATATATATTAGGTTGTTACAAAAATAATGGCCGATTTCAGAAACATAATTTTAGCTTTAAAAAATTAACAGTAGATATGTTGAAATTAGTTAAAATACGACCCTTAAGCATCTATGCAGCTCTGCCATCGATCAAGGATATGATTTATTCCTCGTTGATAAAAAGGTATTGGCTGTGATGCGATGAATTCTTTGAAAGTTGATAGCAAGTCTGGTTTGGGCCTAAAAGTTTTACGATTTAAAGATGTGCTTAAGTGCCTAAAAATTATAATCAGTGGGTGAAAGATCAGGAGAATGATTAAGGTCTTCTTTGCTTCAAGAATATTTCTGTCTGAGAATAAGTTAAAAAATATTAAAGAACACATTAATTATTATGTATACCAAAATTTACCTCATATATATCGTGAAGACTATGTTAAAATGGCTTTTCAAAATATTGCACTTCACGTGGCGATTATTTTTGTAATAATAGCCTAATATATTCTAGTATATATATATATATATATATATATATATATATATATATATATATATATATATGCGAAAGTAGAACATAGATATATAGTAAATATTGTTATTATTATAATAATAGCATACTGCAACTCAATATACATAAAGTTTCAGGCAGTAAAATAAATAAAAACATAAGAATAAAGAGGTTAGCCAATGAGATGAACTAAGTGGAGTGGAGGTTATAACTTTATAAAGACTCATGTGTATAAAACTCATAGTTTGTAGTGTTTCAATGTTTTGTCACAGAAAGACAGACATGTCAAGTTTTAAACTTGGCAAAAAAGAAAAAAAGAAAGGAGAAAAAAGCTAAAAGAAAAAAGAAAAAGAAGAAAAAAGAGTGAAGAGAAAGAATAAAAATATATATGCGAAAGTAGAACATAGATATATAGTAAATATTGTTATTATTATAATAATAGCATACTGCAACTCAATATACATAAAGTTTCAGGCAGTAAAATAAATAAAAACATAAGAATAAAGAGGTTAGCCAATGAGATGAACTAAGTGGAGTGGAGGTTATAACTTTATAAAAACTCATGTGTATAAAACTCATAGTCAAGTTTTAAACTTGTCAAAAAAGAAAAAAAGAAAAAAGTTAAAAGAAAAAAAGAAAAAGAAGAAAGAAGAGTGAAGAGAAAGAATATATATATATATATATATATATATATATATATGCGAAAGTAGAACATAGATACATAGTAAATATTGTTATTATTATAATAATAGCATACTGCAACTCAATATACATAAAGTTTCAGGCAGTAAAATAAATAAAAACATAAGAATAAAGAGGTTAGCCAATGAGATGAACTAAGTGGAGTGGAGGTTATAACTTTATAAAGACTCATGTGTATAAGACTCATAGTCTGTAGTGTTTCAATGTTTTGCCACAGAAAGACAGACATGTCAAGTTTTAAACTTGGCAAAAAAGAAAAAAAGATAGGAAAAAAAGTTAAAAGAAAAAAAGAAAAAAGAAGAAAGAAGAGTGAAAAGAAAGAAAAGAAAAAGACCAGCAAAAGAAAAATCGAAACGCTGGGAAATATAAAATAAGGTAAAATAAACAACATAAAGGATAGGAATAATAATAAAACAATTAAAATATAAAACAATTAAAATATGAAATAATAAAACAATTAAAATATAAAACAATTAAAGTATGAAACAATAAAACAATTAAAATATAAAACAATTAAAATATGAAACAATAAAACAATTAAAATATAAAACAATTAAAATATAAATAAGAATAAATTCTTCAGTGGATTTGTTCATAAGTACAAATAAAAGAATGACAGTAATGAAAAAATTACCAGTGAAATAAGCAGAAATGGTTAATATTTGCACTGAACATATATTTTCAAATTTACAAGTTTGAACTTCATTCTGATTAGTTAAATTAAACATACGCATAATTTTTCTGCCTTCACCCATCCATATCAACTCTTCAAAAAACAAGCGTATTGTTCTATACATTCAAATGTAAACTATTTTCACAACAATAAGTCAACATTGCTTGATGTCGAGGTAAAATCTTGAAATATAAAAATTTCAGTGTCACAATGTGAATTAAATTAATTCTAAATAAAAAACAAATTTAATTACATATATATAATATATATATAGTACGGCTAGACTCCGACTGCTTTTAACCCAGAATTGAAACCCGACCCAATTGGCGTCAGTCGGCGATTCTACCTCTGAGCTTCGGGCCCTCAGTAGAAGAAGGCAGACATTTTAGCGTGTATATTATCATTATATACGCCCAATAGGTGAGAGTGTTCTAATTCATTGCTGAATGAACGATGCGTAGATGCCAGAGTAGCTATTGTTTTTCAAAGTCTACCATTTTTCCAGGGTGCTCAATCAGGGTGTGAAAGCGCAATAATATATATATATATATATATATATATATATATATATGTGTGTGTGTGTGTGTGTGTGTGTGTGTGTGTGTGTGTGTATAAAACAAATTTAATCATATATATATATATATATATATAGTATTGTAACTAAGTTGTTGAACTCGTAGGTTTTTTAACTTTTTGTTCATGCATTTACTTTTAGAAAGAGTGCTCGATACAAATGTAGAGCGTTAAACTGTAATGGTTGTTACAATGTTTTTATAAATTCATAAACTTCTACTCAGTATCACCAGCCAAATACACAGCCCTAAAAAAAAAAACTTAACAAAAAATTATAAAAAGACGAACAACAACAAATTAGATATAGTCGACAAGATAGATACAACCAGCAAAAAAATCACAAATAAACTAAAAATAAGTGAAAAAGTAAGCAAACTCCACACTAAGGAAGCATACATCACATTAAAAGACCACAAAACAGACTTCCAAATAAACCGACCCACGGTTGGGTTTATTGGGTTTATTATTCTAATAAACCCAACAAAACCAGAAATTGGAAAAATCAGCAAAAAGATCCTCGACCGAATTAATGAACAGATAAAACAAAAACACGGATTACTTCAATGGTCAAACATTACTGACGTCATAAATTGGTTCAACAACATCAAAGAAAAAAACAACTGTTCTTTGATCTAATTTGACATAGTGGATTACTACCCGTCAATCACTAAAGACCTCTTTACCTTAGCACTGGAATTTGCCACACGCTACACAGACCTAACAAAGGAGGAATATAATATCATAATGGCAGCCAAGACATCTGTTCTTATCCATAACCAAGAGCAATGGATAAAAGACAACGCTGTAAACCAATTTGACATCACAATGGGTGCGCTGGACTCTGCAGAGTCCTCTGATCTCATCGGTTTATTTACTCTGTACAATCTCACCGCACACCAAGACATTAACACACAGAACATAGGGCTATATAGAGACGACGGTCTAATGATAGTAAAACATTTCACACACTTTAAAACAGATGAAATCAGAAAACTAATACATAGAGAATTCAAAGTTTTAAACCTAAAAGTTATAGTCAAAACAAATTTAAAAGTAGCAAACTTCCTCGATATCACACTAGATTTAGTCAACAACAATTACAAACCATACATTAATCCCAATGAATACCCACTATACATCCGCCCAAAGTCAAACCACCCCCTAGTATTATCAAACATATATCCTCTTCCATAGAACATAGAATCAGCCAAAACTCGTCCAACAAAGAAATATTCAACAAACACAAAGCTCTCTACAACAAGTAATTAAAAAAAAAAGCGGCTACAGAAACAAAGACATCCAATGCATAACAAACAAGAACCCTAACAAAAAAAGTAGAAACAGAAAAATAATTTGGTACACACCTCCTTTCAACCAAATGATCAACACCAAACTAGGACAGAAGTTCCTGAAATTAATTAAAAAACATTTCCCAACAAATAACCCCCTTAGTAAAATCTTCAACAAAAATACACTTAAACTTAGCTACAGCTGCACAAACAACCTAGAAAAACTCATAACTAACCATAATAAATATATCCTAAATCAACACGCAAACCAAAATAAAACCGGCAACTAAAACCCAACCAAACCCAACAACGAAAACATGTGTAATTGTAGAAACCCTAGCAACTGCCCACTACAAATTAAATGTAAAACAAACTCAATAATATATCAATGCAACATAACATCCGTCCAAAATCCAACTATAAATAAAGTGTATATCGGATCAACTAAGAATACTTTTAAGCAGCGCTGGTACTTGCACCTAACCTCATTTAAAAACAGTTTATACCGAAACCAAATATCCCTTTCCACATACTTTTGGAAGCTAAAGGATTCAGAACAGAAACCCAAAGTAAAATGGAAAATCCTAGAAACAACTAGAACTTGCAACTCACTTAACGACATCTGCCCTTTATGTCTAAGTGAAAAACTACACACTTTTCAGTACCCTAACAAGAACGATTTATTAAACCGTAGAGACGAATTAGCAGTAATATGCAAACATCGCAAATATTTTAAGTAAACAAAAAAACACTCCAACCACAAAACCCTCCAAAAGAACACAAAAATACACACAACCAACCCTATAAATAAACAGAAAAAGAAAACAAACCCTATACAATACCAACAAAAAATAATGCAGTTGCAGCAGAATAGTAGATAAATAAATAAAAATATCGACACGATAAAAAACAAAAAAGCATACATCCCAATACAAAGTAACATAAATCAAATTAAAAAGAAACCAACCCCAAAACAAAACAACACCTACCAACCCCTAAACCAAATAACAACACGCAAGGCGCCAGCAGCCTAAGCCCTCACAAGATAAATAGATTAACCTCTCCTGAACTCAGCCACAAACAAACACTTAACCCTAAGACCTTAAAAAAGTCAACAGAACTCAAAATACAGACTAACCCCTCTAACACCCCCCCAAAAAAAACAAAAAAACAAATCCAACACAAATAAACGGGCTTTTCAACTAGATAATTCTCATTTCTAAAAAACCACCTGAAGATGAAGCCAACAACATAATGGGTTGGCTTCGAAACGCGAACATTTTTGTGTAGTGATACTATGAATTTATAAAAACATTGTAACAACCATTACACTATATATATATATATATATATATATATATATATATATATATATATATATAAAAGAAGCAAATAACCCAACCCGATGAGTGAAATCATCATGGCGGTGTCCTCACGAAACTTTGAAGTCAGCATGATCCTTCTCTGTTAAAGTGACAAATTCTTTTCACTAAGACTGTTAACGCTGTATCTCCTTCTCGATATCGAGGAATTTACGATAAAAAAATTGCTTGCCAAAATACCTTTTATCAGTGAAACTATTGAAAAGGCAACAATATTGGCGCCAAAAACTATCATATAATATTACAGCTGGATTTTGCTTACTTGCTGAATGAAGACCGTATAGATTTAGGTGCCTTCTAATGCTACTGAACAAAAGGGTCTGGAAAGCCGCTAGAGGCACCATTCTTCCGGATCTACCTTTTCTTTTCTATTTTCAGTGGCTTTCCTCGACGTGGCAGATTTTTTTCAGGTCCCCTTGTCAGCTATTTCACTTTCTTATTAATGGTGGATAAATCCATGAGAGGAGGCCCCTTGGAATTTTCGGTAGAAATCCTGTCCTCTATCAGAGATTAGATCTCCACACAGATGAAGCTTTTGCACACGATAGTCCTCATATTGCGTGACCTGCTTGTTGCTGTTTCTTTTTACTAGTGCTGGTGGTGAATTTGCTGTGAGCATTAAGAACGCTGAGTTTAGAAAATTAGTGGGCTATATATAAGATCCAGGATATGGTATCAGTGGATAGCACGATGATGGTTTGTCGTTATGTTCTTGAGGTTTTTGTTTCTGATAAAATATCGAATACACGTAATTTTTTCTCACCCAGTCTATTGCTTATACTTCTACTCAGTCTCTTGTCTGAGGATATGATGCTACCGAGATTGATTTTGAAATTCATGGACTGCGTTCAGCATTAACAGATTGTTTTTTATAATCCTATCGGGCCAAGCAAGGCATTTTACTGCCTCGGCTTTGAAGAAGGTTACATAGGAGGGAAATTATGAGAAAGAGTGACAGGTTATAGGGGGTGTTAGGAAATAGGTAAGATAAGGATGAGAATACTGATGAGAGTGAAGTGGACGGAGAAACGAGCATGAGAGAGAGAGAGAGAGAGAGAGAGAGAGAGAGAGGATACAGGTTAGTGAGATAGGAGATGACTATTGACTTTGCATTTAAATTCTTGGAGATTATAGCTGTCGGGGAAGCAAATAAATGGAAGGGAATTCCACAGGCGGGAAGTGCGAGAAAAGAAGCTGGTGGAGTAGAATTTGCTTTTACAATTTATTGGTTTCACAGTAAAAGGATGGTACCTAGTTGCTAATCTTGTGGCTCGAGTAAATTTATATATAGGATGCATCCTATATATACATTTATATATATATATATATATATATATATATAGGAGCTAAATTCATCGGAGCAGAAGCCGTGAAAGTATTTATAGAAGACTTACATTTGATTAATTCATTTTATTCTATTTTTTGTTATTTAAAGCTATAAGTAAAACTTAATTTGAATTTGAAGTTGTTGTTGTTAATATATATATATATATATATATATATGTGTGTGTGTAATTATATGGTTATGTCACTTGAGTCCTCTTCACTTGGAATTATATATATATATATATATATATATGAAATGAATTCTGGATTTATAACCGTTTAAGTATGTGTTGAGTTTTATTTAAACGGTTATAAATTCAGAATTTATTTCAACAATGTAAGAACGCTTTACATTGTGTCCCTCAGAACTGAAGAGAGACGGATTAATACTTTTCCCAATAATATTTGCGCGAAAGTGAATGCAACGAATTCGATGAGGCAAATATTTTGCACGGAAAGAAAGCCAAGTGATTAAAAGCAAAAATTAACCCAGAGTTAATTAAGATTGCAACAACCTCATAAGCTTTGATGTCATAAAAGCCAAAAAATAAGAAACAGACGGAATACTCATTTGTGCATATATATATATATATATATATATATATATATATATATATATATATAGGAATAGTCATTTGTGTGTGTATGTATATATATATATATATATATATATATATATATATTATTTGGCTCTGTATAAAAAGAATACTATTTACATCGAGCCATCTACCTGGATCATTTAATATTAATAAAAATTAATATTAAAAGAATCTGGTTTTTGGGATTTTATTTACATGCTTTTCCTGTCTTTTTTTTTTTATTTAAAATATATGTTGCTCTTATCCCAGGTAGTAGAGCTCTCTCGGTTTTGATTCTGGATAAAATTTCGAAAACCTAAAATTCAATATGGAGAATTCAGAATTTTATTTGATATTATATACATATTTGGCTCTTTCAATAAATAACACTATTTACATCAAGCCCTACACCTGGATCATTTTTAATATTAATAAAATTGATATTAATGGGATCTGGTTTTGGGGATTTTACCTACATGCTTTTCATTTTTGGGGATATATATATATATATATATATATATATATATATATATATATATATATATATATATTGCGACGATGAATAAGTTATCACCGTTTTTATATTTAGCAATGATAATAATGATCTGATATGTTACAAAAATGAAAGATATTATTATCAACAGATTTAAATATACAATTAATAAAAATATAAATAATAAATAAAAATATAAATAATATAAATAATAAGTGGTCTAGGGCACCCCGGCGTGGTGTAATGGTTAGCAAGCTCGATTCATTATAACAGAGTAGTGAGTTAGATCCTCACTGGGTACCCCTTACTTTCGGCCGTATATTACGTCTAAGCTACGCTTAGAAAATCATCTACTTCCAGGTTTGGGTGTTTAAACAGTTTGCTACGCAAACAGCAAAAACGCTGCCCTACACACGATTAGGTGTCAGGAAAAAAAGAAAAGAAGATATGCTTGTGTACTGCTGATCAACTATAGCGTATTATCTTTTTGGTTATGAGCTTTTATATTTTGACCTCATGCAGTGTCGGATGTATGCAAAACTCACTAATATGGAGGTTGAATTTGATTTATCTATGCAATTTACAACTTTGCTATTTAATACTAAGAATGGAGAGTTTTTGTTTGGACGTAATTGAAAGGCCGTTAAAACAGACTTCATTATATTTCATTGCCTGATCATCACCGTTATTGGCTCGAAACTTGTAATTGCAATTTTAAAGTAATGTTTCTGTTCACTGAGTTTTTATATCTAATGTCAATATACTGTTAAGATATACTACAAATTACATCTGTAAATTTGGAGATTTTTTACATGAAAATAATTGTTCAATTTAAGTAGTACAAAAATATATGTGGCGATGGTAATATTAGCAATTTCCTTACAAGGAAACATTTGACATTCATCGCCAGAGTCATCAGTGCTATTTTTAGTCGAAATTTATACAATCTTACTAGTAAAATATTTTTCAAGAAAATAGTCTAGTAACTGTTGTCGCTCCTTCCAGTAATAACGGGGTTTACTTCCTAATCTTTTGCTTGAAGTAGTGTAGAACGTCAAATATCTTGATTTGGTCATTATTTTCACTATTTTGGTCATTATTATTGCTACTCGTGAAGTAGCTTCTTTTACTTGGTACAATTCTTCGTGATTGTGCAGCGCCAGTCAATGAGGTTCAAAAAGGTATGCTTCTCATTAAGTCCTTCATGCTTCATTCTCCCGAAGTCACGTTTTTCTCATTAATCTGAGAAAACAATTCTATACGACTGACAGTTGAGATATTTCCGAACGCGTTTGAAAGTCTCGACTTGACGAGACTATTTTGAACCATGACGAGATTTCAGGATGACAATTTACGGAACACAGATCGCATCCCATTCTATGCCCAATTCTCATTTCCTCAACCAAATTTCATATTACTGATTCATACACCAGTATTTGAATTTTTTCTTCTACAGAAGGTAGCTGAAGTGAGTGAGAAATAAGGACTATAAATAAACTGCAAGAAAATCGAATGCATGGTCATCAGCCAAATACAGGTGGGGGATACTAAAATCAAGCAGCTACAAAAATTTAAACACCTGGGAAGTGTTCTAACAGAAGACGGAAAGTGCGACACAGAGATCTGAAGGCGAATTGGCATGACGAAGGACGTGTTCCAAAACCTGAGTAAAGTATTAAGAGACAGAAAACTTTCACAAAGAAGAGAGTACCGGATTGCTATGTGATGTCAGTTCTTCAATATGACAGTGAATGTTGGACAATATCATCAAAAATGAAGAAAAAACTTGACGCTATAAAATATGGTTCTACAGAAGGATGTTACGGATATCATGGACCGAGCATGTGAGCAATGTTGAGGTGTTTGAAAGAATCGAAACGAAAAGGAAATTAATACTGAGCATCAGGAAGAGACGACTGAAGTTCAGGGAAGATCCTGATACTAACAGGACAGATAGAAGGCAAAAGAGGAAAACAGCGGATAACATATTTGAAGGGTCTGAGAAGATGGATGACAGAACGGTATTTTTTTTATTGTATCACCCCGAGGAAGGCGATAACGCCACTAATGTGCAGGGGGCTACATAAGAGTAAAAAGATTAGAGTGAAGAGAAAGACGAACCAGTTAGAAAGGAGCAAGAGAAGGATGGGAATACAGGTGTGATGACAGTTGCAAAGGTGGAGAGAAAGGAAAGGATATACCGAGTGCTGTAGAAAGAACTAGAGTCAAGTGGTTAGGAGATGAGTATTGACATTGCTATTAAATTCCTGGAGGTTGTAGCCGTCAAGAAAGCAAGGATATTACAGGAGAAAGCGTGCTAAGAGCTACCAGGATAGGGAGACGTGGAGGGACATGATCGTCCATGTCCCGAAAGGACAAGGCACACAGAAGAAGAAGTGTTTCAAGGGTGCTTTCCGCAGGCTGAGTCGAGTATTGAGGAACAGGAAGATTCCACTGGAAACAAAGAAAGAGTACTGAACTTTTATGTGATATCTGTCCTCCTGCATGGCAGTAAATGCTGGACAATCTCCACAAATATAAAAGACAGTCTCGAAGAAACATAAATGTTGTTCTACAGAAGGATGCTGAGGATACCATAGACTGAATATGTGAGAAACGACAAGGTTTTGTTTTTATTGAGGATTAAAATGAAAAGAAAACTTATATTTAGCACCAGGAAAAGTTTCTGGGACACGTAATGAGGAAGGAAGGACTGAAGAATCTAATACTCACAAGGCGGATACAGGGAAGGATAGATAGCAGCACATGGCATACCTGATGGGCTTGAGGAAGTGGATGGCGGACTGGGGTTTGGAAGAGCTACCAAGAGGAAAAATATTAAGAGCGGCAAGAAATAGGGGTAAAGGAAAGTCCATGATCGCCTACGTCCTGAACGGACACGGCACATAAAGAAGATGAAGTTTTGAGATGGATTCAGGCTCGTTGGCATCATTCCAATACGAGATCGTACTTTCTGTTTTAGAAAGGCTTATGTTGAATCCAACTTCAAAAGTATTCTTTTCCCAAAGATAAATATCAATATAATAATAACTTTTATCATATGTATAATATTCTCGAGTAAATCATAAACCATATATTGGATCAATTCGAAAGCATATGGAATGTACTTTGTATTTTTTTTTCTTTTTTCAATCATTTCACCCCGGGCAAGGCGTAAATGCCACTTATGTGCGGGGGGCTACATAACTGAAAGAAAATTAATTAGAGGAGGGAGAAGAGGATTACAGACCAATTAGAAAGAAGCAATAGAAAGATGAAAATGCAGGTGTAATGACAGTTTGAAGGGGGGAGAGAAAGGGAATGATATACGGGGTGGGGAAGAGCTAGAGTCAAGTGGTTAATAGATGAGTATTGACATTGCATTTAAGTTTCTGGAGGTTGTAGCCATCAGGAAAGCAAGAATATGGGAGCGAGTTCCACAGGCGTGAAGTGTGAGAGAAGAAGCTACAGGAATAGAATTGTCGTCTACATTTGGCTAACCTGACTGTGAATGGGTGGGACCTAGTTGCCATTCTGGTTGCATGAGTAAACACCTGTTGAGGAGGCACCAGTGACTTAAGTTCGTCTGAGCAGAAGCCATGAAAGTACTTATAGAACAGACAAAGGGAGGCCACATTTCGTCGGTGGTGATGTGGCTGTAGTCGAGCCGCCAAGCCAGCACCTATCACGTTACTAACTCTCCTTTGGAGCCTGTCGAGAACACTGAGGTGAGCGGCAGGGGCACCTGACCATAAATGGCAGCAGTACTCCATGCAGGGTCGAATGGTAGACTTGTATATATGCAGGATGGATTCAGGCGGAAAGAACGTCCTGGATCGACATGGTGACCCAACCTTCTTAGTCAGTGGATTTAGCTATGAATTCGATGTAGCGGTTCCACTTGAGATCAGAAGAGAGGGTAATGCCGAGGAGGCGCAGTGTATGCATGAATCAAATTCGAAGAAGATATTAAATAGACTGAGTCTCCCATTTCCTTCTTGTCAGACTCTTGGGGTGGTTGGAAATAATTCAGTGTTTAGCGCTAATTCTGGAATGCACGATTTTGTGAACAAATATATAGTCAGCCATGTCTCTTTCGAGACATGATCGCCCAAGGCGTGTATCGTGTATGGCACTTAATTGACTATGTGAATTTATATTCTGGCTTAAAATTTTAAATTCGTAACAGTAAATAAGATGCAAATATTTAAAAATAAAGCGTTGTGAGTATAAAACGCCTACCATGAGCTCAAATAGGCATTATTAGATATTAGTCAGTTAAATGCCATACGTGATACATGCTTGAATGATCATGTCTCTTTTGAGACATGAATGACTGGGTAGAATATTTTCCCAGCAGTACGTAGTCATTACTTTCTGCAATAGACTAGTTGCCAACCAAGGCTACAGAATCGAATGTCCTGCTATTTAATCTATAGCTGGTGGGAGAATAGATGGATTCATGCCTTTCCTAATAGTATTTGTGTGTAAGTGAATGCAATGAATTCAATTAGAATTTCAACTCGTTCCGAGACAATATCCAATGCACTGCAACGTATACCCACATCCATTATCTAAACTTATTTATAAATGAAACTTTGTGTGTGTGTCTGTGTGTGTGTGTCTGTGTGTGTGTGTCCGTTACCTATAGACTCCGAAACAGCTGAACCGATTTTCTTGAAAATTTACACAGTTGTACTATAAGCGTCTGCGAGTGTTCTTAGCTAGGATTTGTGTCGATGTACCCCCGATAAATATCAAAAATCGATAATCCAAAAAAATCGGGTTATAGAAGGAGTGGTCCGATTTTAATCAAATTTGATACACTCATAGACAAAGTCATAAGAAACGATATTCAGAAGTTTCAAGGTTGCAGTTCTATCTTTGGATGACTTATTTGATTCCGATATTGGAAGTCGATACCCCGATATCCTACCGGGTTTCATCAAAATAAGTTTTTCAGCTCTTTTATTTTAGTTTTTGCTTCGGGTTTGGCTCTAAGTAGATATAATTGTAGTTCTTAGTCACAGCCATGATACCATTTCCTCATAGGACTTATTTAGCCTTCAAAATTCAGTTTACGACGAAAAAAAACATTCGATATCGATACCAGGAAATCAAAGTTTGACTTACATCCATTCATTTTTCTTTCAGTCTACGCTTCTGCTTTAACTGGAAACAACTATTGCTTTTTAGTCCAAAGAGTCTGAGCTCCAGAACCATGGATTAGTTTTAAAGCTTTCATTACACCCGAGCATCGCCGGGCTATACTGCTAGTTGGATATATGTCTCAATATAATGGTCTTGTACTAGACTTAGTGGATGTGCGTTGTGGTGCATTGGATATCGGCTCGGAACGAGAAATCGGGGAGCCGAGTTCGAATTCCAGCTGAATTCACTGCATACACTTACGCGCAAATACCCTTGAGAAAGGTATTAATCCGTCTATTCCTTCCAGTTATGGGTTAAATAATAGGACAGATTGGGTTCTATAGCCTTGGTCGGCAACCAGTCTACCGCAGAAAGCAATGGCAACCTACTCCGGGATAATCTTCTGCCCAGTCAGTCATGTCTCTTTCGAGACATGATCACCCAAGCGTGTATCACGTATGGCACTTAACTGACTGACTAGACTTAGTTAAACTGAGAAAATAACTTTGTCTGCTTGCATTTTTAGTAAAGACAGTCAGGTGGATATTGTTGGATATGTGGGATATAACATAATTATTTTTTTCGAGGCTAATTTTAGTTGAGTGAATAATTTGATCTGCTTGTTCGATGGGACAAATTAATCATTCACGTTTAGGATTTCAAATACTGATTTTAATGGTCAGGCAAAGCCACCACTCTTAGACGATTATTCTAATGTAATATTCTAAACTTATTAAAACTTTTTCTCACTAGAGTAATGGCGGTACAACGATACTGGTTCAGTAACTCAATATTTATCTCTCGTTTTAAAATTCAACCATGAAATATTAACATTTGTAAAATTAGCTTGAAGAGTCTATCTTGGTCGAGCCACAACACTACTGCTATGGCTGTAGTACATGTGGTGGTCTTCTGATGGGTTACAGAACTCGTGAACTTAAATATATAATTTACATGCTTACATATATATTGACGGATGTAGATAAGGGTGGGAGAGATTGTCAACCTCAGGAGAAATATTTCAGGTGGTGGGGGCGGCATGTAGATAAATTAAAGTAACGAAGTAGATGTTATCCATTTGGGAATGTTGCTTAGAGAGGCGGTTAATTCTACGCCCGCTCCAGGCGAGTAATTCTACGTCCACTCCAGGTAATTCTATGCCCGCTCCAGGCGAGTAATTCTACGCCCACTCCAGGTAATTCTATGCCCGCTCCAGGCGAGTAATTCTACGTCCACTCCAGGTAATTCTACGCCCGCTCCAGGCGAGTAATTCTACGTCCACTCCAGGTAATTCTATGCCCGCTCCAGGCGAGTAATTCTACGTCCACTCCAGGTAATTCTATGCCCGCTCCAGGCGAGTAATTCTACGTCCACTCCAGGTAATTCTATGCCCGCTCCAGGCGAGTAATTCTACGTCCACTCCAGGTAATTCTACGCTCGCTCCAGGCGAGTAATTCTACGTCCACTCCAGGTAATTCTATGCCCGCTCCAGGCGAAAAAAAATGCCGTTAAGCTGTTAGGTATGTGCAAATATTTCTAGCGTATCTTTATTATTATTTCTGAAAAAAAAAAAGAACTTTCTTAGGTGATAATTTTTTAATTGCAGCTTACATGTGGCACAAAGCCGAATGTAAGAGACACTTAGTAAGGATTGAACACATTACTCAATTGTATGGATTCTAGTGAGACAAGCATGGTAACCATTGCACAATCTCGAAGTGCCTAAGAACTTTCTATTGTGAATCGTCAAAAAAAAAAAAGAAAAAAAAAAGGAATGCTGACATTATGAACGTTTAAATCTAACTCAAATAGTTTATGAAAGCGTAGTAAAAAAGGAGGATCATTTGAGCGTTACAAGAGATCCCTTCCCTGATCTAGATTTAATAGCTCTTTGGCGAAAACCTGGCTTTCAATTTTCACTACAACAAAAAACAAGTTCGAATTCCAGTTGAATACTTTGCATTCACTTAAGCACTGGTACCCTTGGGAAAGATATTAATCCGTCCCTTCCATCCAGTTATGAGTTAAATATCAAGGGTAGGACTTGGGGACCCTCCTCTTAAAAACAAATCCCAATGAATCTTGATACTCGAAAAGAAAAATATGTTACCAGACACAAAAACTTATATAAACAACAATAAATTGTTGAAAGAAAAAGGTATTACCAGCAATAAATAAATAAAGTTTAGTTGGCAATAAATGACCCGCCGAGGTTGATTTGCCATAAAAACAAAACAACCAACCAACAACAAACAGATTCTCATATTGATGTTTCTCTGTACGCTACAATCTTAAGCTCTTCAAATTAAAAGTCACCCGTTTTCCTTTCTTACATTCATATCACACACCGCATTCAATAGCTAAATCCACTGCTAGGATGGCTGAGTCACTGTGTTGGCCCAGAAATTTTTTTTTATGTCTGATTCCATCTTGCATATATACAAATTGCCGATTCTTCCGTACATAGAATACTGCTGTCATATATGGTCAGGCGCCTCAGCTGTTCATCTCAGTGTTTTTGACAGGCTCCAAAGGAGAATCTGTAACGTGATAGGTTCCGACTTGGCAGCTCGACTCCAGCCACTTTCTCACCGGCGGGATGTAGCTTCCCTCTGTCTATTCTACAAATATTTTCATGGCTTCCGCCCCGACGAACTTAAGTCACTGGTTCCCTCGCCACGAGAATTTACTTGTGCAACCAGACTAGCAACAAGCTCCCACCCACTTACAGTTAGATCAACCAAACGCTGCCGTCATTTCTACTCCACCAGCTTTTTTCTCTCACTTCCCGCCTATGGAACTTCCCACCTCCGTATACTTGCTTTCCTGATGGCTACAACACCCAGGAATTTAAATGCAAGGTCAAAACCCATTTCTTATCCGCTTGACTCCAGTTCTTTCTACATCACCCTGTATATCTTGTTCTTTTACTTTCTCGCTGCCTTCGAAACTGTCTTCATACCTGTGTTTCCATCATTCTCTTCCCCTTTCACTGACCACCCCCACTGTGTTTTTTTCTCTTCACTCTACTCTTGTCTAAACGTTTGCTCCTATGTATCCCCCTGCGCATCAGTGGCGATACCGTCTTGATTGGGGTGAAACGATTAAAAAAATTATTAGATTTTACCTTTACTGGCTCTCGAGTCTTGTGCTGATTAAACATTAGTATATAAAAAGACTTAATAATGATTACAATATTTTGATTCTCATTAAAAGGAGTGAAATATTTGATCCTAAAGTTGATTATAAATGATGAATTTGCAGAGTAATGCATAATTACCGGGTGATCAAGCCGAGAAACATTTTATTCCTGGCAGAAGACAGTTTTGTTCAATTATTGCGACAACTTAACAATGAACAGCGGACTCAGATAGATGCATCTAAAACGGGTCAAAAGGTCAGAGCGTCCAAGAATCAAATATGCGACTTTGGCGGGAACAAGATGATGAGAGACGAGGAAAAATATGCATAAAATAATTTATGTCTCGCTATAAAATGCGGGCGTCACGTCGTTCACGCCCAGTCGTCCTAGAAGACATTCACAAAAGATGTTTACACAATTAGTCGGAAGAAACGCAGTAGGCTGTGCTTTACAGTCACTTCCTTTATTGCAGATTTCGAAGAAAATAATTCTCATAAATTGTGGCACGGTCATAAATTATGGAGCATGGAATGTGTTTTTTTAACTTAAATATTATTTCTTTTCTTTCATTTGTTCCTTATCTATCTATCTATCTATCTATCTATCTATCTATCTAGTCTGTTCGTATCTATCTCATCTATCTATCTATCTATCTATCTATCTATCTATCTATCTATCTATCTATCTCAGTCTGTTCGTATCTCTATCTATCTATCTATCTATCTATCTATCTATCTATCTATCTATCTATCTATCTATCTCAGTCTGTTCGTATCTATCTATCTATCTATCTATCTATCTATCTATATATCTATCTATCTATCTCAGTCTGTTCGTATCTATCTATCTATCTATCTATCTATCTATCTATCTATCTATCTCAGTCTGTTCGTATCTATCTATCTATCTATCTATCTATCTATCTATCTATCTATCTATCTATCTATGCCTGTTCTTATCTATCTATATAAGGCCGAGATCTATCTATCTATCTATCTATCTATCTATCTATCTATCTATCTATCTATCTATCTATCTCATCTCAGTCTGTTCGTATCTATCTATCTCAGTCTGTTCGTATCTATCTATCTATCTATCTATCTATCTATCTATCTGTCTATCTATCTATCTATCTATCTATCTATCTATCTATCTATCTCAGTCTGTTCGTATCTATCTATCTATCTATCTATCTATCTATCTATCTCAGTCTGTTCGTATCTATCTATCTATCTATCTATCTATCTATCTATCTATCTATCTATCTATCTATCTCATCTCAGTCTGTTCGTATCTATCTATCTATCTATCTATCTATCTATCTATCTATCGAAATTTGTTCATATTTATCTCTATATCTCAGATTGTTGACATCTAACCAATTTCGATCCATCTATCTATCTATCTATCTATCTATCTATCTATCTATCTATCGAAATTTGTTCATATCTATCTCTATATCTCAGACTGTTGACATCTAACCCAATTTCGATCTATCTATCTATCTATCTATCTATCTATCTATCTATCTATCTATCTATCTATCGAAATTTGTTCATATCTATCTCTATATCTTAGACCGTTGACATCTATCTTAATTTGTTTATATCTATCTATCTATCTATCTATCTATCTATCTATCTATCGAAATTTGTTCATATCTATTTATATCTCAGACTGTTGACATCTAACCCAATTTCTATCTATCTATCTATCTATCTATCTATCTATCTATCTATCTATCTATCTATCTATCTATGCCTGTTCTTATCTATCTATATAAGGCGAGGAAGAAATATTCTTCACGACAAAGCGACCCAACCTTCCGAGTAGTAGATGCAACAATAGATCCGATATAGTCAAGGAGGTGTAGTGTGTTACTCTTTAGGAGACAATCATTTGTAATGCTGATGGCGGACAGGAACGTTTCTCGATGGTGGTTAAATGAGAGCAATTTTGTTTTGGAGGCATTAAAATTTACAAGCCATTTTTTGCCCCTGCAAACCGCTGATTCGAAGTCCGTTTCAAGAACAGCAGCTAAATTCACTTTTTTTTTTTTTAATCTCTGACTGATTTTGCATTGAGTTAGGGGCAAATGATAGTGTTATTTGCATAAATGCCTACTTGGAAACTGAAGATCATTGAAGAAGATCAGAAACAGCTTAGTACCTAGGATAGAGCCTTGAAAGACACCCGCGTTCGTGTGAAAGCATCTGGAAGCATTCCCGTTCAAAACGATCTTCATTTCACGATTCGATAGGAACGATTGGATTAAATCAAACAACCGTCCTGTAATACCTTAGCACTGGTACTTGCGTAGAAAGCCAGAATGCCAAACCCTGTCGAACGCATCTAGATCCACATTTTCGAGCATGACGATTTTTATCATGACATCGGTATGCGCAATCAGTGATGGTCGTTAGCACATTAGAGATAGACCTGGTAAGACGTAAGTTTGTCAGAGAATAGCTCGTGAGAGGTGAGATGCTTAACCACTTCAGCATTGATTAGAGACTCGAACAATTTGCCAAAAAGTGGTAAGATGTTAATAGGGCGATAGTTACAGAGGTCAACAGGTTCTCCAGATTTCTTAAAAACACGAACTATAAAGAAATAATTCCAACAAGCTGAAAACTAGGAAGCAGAGAGGCAATAGTTGTAGAATTTGTCGAGGACTGGAGTCATCTCTTTTGGGATGATGGCTAGGATACCATCACCTCCGCTTGCCTTATAAGAGTCTAATTTAGAACTGATACCCGAGCATATCGTGACTTCAGAGAGAGACAAACAGCAGATTGTCAAACTTACTTCGTGCACGAATTGACACTGAAGGTAACCTCAGAATAGTTGGTATCTCTTTGCAAACCGTTTTCAAAGTCTAGAAGGCCATAGACATTCGCAACGGTATCCAGATTTATATTGGTATTAATGGGGTGAACAAGATAAATCGAGTCCTCTTTGACATTCTATAGATCAAAGTTCCAAATGCTCAAAACATATCCATGTTTAAGGTAGCCGTTAAGCAGAAAGGTAATCTCAAGTTATGCAAAACGGTTGTAAAATATGACAGGGGCCTTAACGCATGCACTGCAGTGGCAAGTGTAACAGTATATGGTGTTTAAACTTGCCGAACTTTCGGTATCTCAACTTGACAACAGGTGATGGCAAAGCAGCCTTCAGAAATAAACTTCTTACTTTTCTGCTACAACAACGAGCCAATCCTTATTAAAGATTCGGTTGTGATTGTTCAACAGCCCCAGAGCCCACCTGTGGATTATACTGGAACTATGCTGAGCGGACATTAGTTACAGTTTCTGGGAGAGAGCGAATTAGCGTAATAAACAGTCTGTGACAAAGTCAGTACCTTCAAACCCTCGGTCATGATAGTTTGCCTTCTTTTACCGGACGCTCGTGGCCTAGGGGTAGAATCGCCGACTGACGCCGATTCGGTCGGCTTTCAATCCTGGGTTAGGAAGCGATCGGAGTCTAACCGTAATGATGAGCTGTGATACAGCAAAACAGATCTGTCTGCGGATGACTATATATATTTATATATATATGTTTGTGTGTGTATTTATTCAGCAAATTTTCTTTTAGACATGTCAGATTATTAAATAAATTGCAAACATTGTGTTTGCTTATTTTTAACAAAATCCGTTCATATTCATGGATAGTCTTTCGCGTATTATAATTGAAAGATTTCAGAAATGCGCTGTAATGTTGACAGATATTGTAATCATCCGTTTCTCAAGATAGCCAAGTACTTTCAATCCGTTTCCGAGATCATTTTCATGGGTGTGAGTTATGGTAACAAAAAATAATCGCAAAACTGTGTTACTAAAAATTACTGAAAAAATTTTTTCTGGTGTGTAACTGAGTCACCATGCATTATAAAATGCCTATGACTAAACGATCTATATCTTGATTTCACTTTCTCTCTCCCTGTCCCTGTCCCTCTTCCTGTATGTTGCTCTCTCTTTCTCTCTCTCTCTCTCTCTCTCTCTCTCTCTATATATATATATATATATATACGAAAGTGAATAAGGAACGAAGAAAATATTAATAACTTTCAAAACATTAATTTAAAACAGTGTTCACTATAGAAATAAAGCTATGAATATTCATTACTAGTAGTACAGCTCGACGTTTCTCGGGTGTTATGAAAGCTTTAAAACTAATCCATGGTCCTGGAGCTCGGACTCTTTGGACGTTGGCACGAAAGACTAAAAAGCAATAGTTGTTTCCAGTTAAAGCGAAACCGTAGACTGAAAGAAAAATGAATAGATGTAAGTCAAAATTTGATTTCCTGGTATCGATATCAAATAAGTATTTTTCGTCGTAAACTGAATTTTGAAGGCTAAATAAGTCCTCTGGATAAATGGTATCATATCTGATATTAAGAACAACAATTATATCTACTTAGAGCCAAACTCGAAGCAAAAACTAAAATAAAAGGGCTGGAAAAAATACAGATATACAAGTAGATAAACAGATACACACACAAACATCTTGCCTTTTATATATATATATATTATCGATTTTCTGCACTATTGTAAGAACTGCAACATTGAAACTTCTGAATATCGTTTCTGATGTCTTTGTCTATAAGTGTATCAAATTTGATTAAAATCGGACCACTCCTTCTATAACCCGATTTTTTCGATTATCGATTTTTGATATTTATCGGGGGTACCTCGACACAAAACCCAGCTATGAACACTCGCCGACGCTTATAGTACAACTGTGTAAATTTTCAAGAAAATCGGTTCAGCCGTTTCGGAGTCTAGGTAAAGGACACACACAGACACAGACACACACGCGCAGACAAACTTCCATTTATAAATAAGTTTAGATAAGTTATAGTTTAGAACATCTACAAATTACAATCTACTACAAATTGTACATTTTGTTTTGACATTAAAAGGACAATGTCTCATCAGGTAGTAAACGCTATTTTTCTGAAGGTAGATGGAAGATTCGCTTCCTTATATTGGTATGTCCGAAATAAAGGAGGTAGGGAAAATGAAAAACCAGAATGGGGGGGGGGGGTTGTAAAAGAGACATTGAAGAAGTAAAGAACAAAAAGAGGAAGTCGAAACAAAATGTACACTTTGTAGTAGATTGTAATTTGTACATGTTCTAAATTATAATATATATATATATATATATATATATATATAAAGCTTGGATTTATCAACACGTCATTCTTCCAAAAATACTCTGGCCTGTAACTATCTATGATTTCACTTCCTCCACGGTAGAACTAATGGGAAGAAGCATAACATCACGACCACATAGGTGGTTAGGTTTGCCAAGATCTCTATGCAGCGTAGCATTATACGGGAAAACAAACGCTCTGAAGCTCCCGTTTAAAAGCCTACACGAAGAATTTAAAGTAGCTAAAGTGAGAGCTACAATCCAGTACGAGTGCTCGAAAGATCCCAAAGTAGCCGGTGCAGGAATATCAGTATATACAGGTAGAAAATGGAACGCCTCGAAAGAACTGAATACAGCAAAAGAAAAAATCCGAGAAAAGGCAATACTAGGGACCATAGCTACTGGACGTGCGGGCCTCGGGTTTTTTCCCTCAGGAAAATATGACAAACTGCAAGGAAAAAAGAAACGTCATCTTTTGCAGGAAGAAATCAGAAACAGCGAAGAAGAGAAACGAATAGCAATCCAAGTCGGGATGACACAGCAAGGGGCATGGACCAAATCGAGCTCTATGTTGAAACGCCAAATCAAATGGTCCGAAATATGGCACGGTGACACCAGATTAAAATTTCTGATTCGGGCAGTATACGACACACTGCCAAGCCCCACAAACTTACAATTATGGCATAAAACCCAGTCGCCAAATTGTCATCTTTGTGGGCGCAGAGGTACCTTAAAACATATCCTGAGTAGCTGTAAATCTGCACTAGCTGATGGGCGTTACAGGTGGCGGCATGATGAAATTCTGAAAGAGATCGTGAAAATAGTTCAAAATGCTATCAAAGAGAATGTTTACAACCCAGACACAAGGCAGATAAAATTTATTAAAGCGGGCGCGAAAATCCCACGAAATAGAAAGGTAAATCCAAACCTGCTATACTAAGGGCCGATATAGACTCAAGATTGAAATTCCCAGAGCAAATTGCCATCACAAAACTTCGCCCAGATATAGTTTTCTTCTCACATAAATTGAAGAAGATAGTCTTGTGGGAACTGACGGTCCCCTGGAAAGAAAACACAGAGGAACCTCATGAAAGGAAGAAGTTAAAATATGACGAACTGCTGGAGAGTTGCAGGGTTAAAGGCTGGAGGGCTAGCTGCACTCCTATAGAAGTGGGGACTAGAGGATTTGCAGCAAGGTCCTTATGCAAAGCCTTAACAGATATTGGGAGAGCGGGAGTAAAAAAAAGAAAAGCACTCAAGTCCATAACCGAAACAGCGGAAAGAACAGCTAATTGGTTATGGTTCAAAAGAGAGAGTGCCTGGATTCCAAATTGTTAGCTAAAATTCCCCGAAATTCTGCGTCTAAATTAATGTTTCGGACGAGCTCATGTGCGGTTCGTCTCTAAATGGAAAGTGGCTCTGACTGTCGCCAATCGGAAGCATTTGCAGGGCTTCGTACCGGGCCTAAACGTAATTTTCCAGTGTCTGAAAGCGCTTATCGAGGGTGGGCCGGAGGCTGATCATTTCTGGTCGGGTCGGCACGGTGAGGGGGTATGATGTTGAAAGACCCGAAACCCCCTAGTGATCCTCGCGATGACATCACTGACGACACCCTCTAGCGCCCTCATTACGGTGCGTATGTTTGAAATTATATATATATATATATACCTGGGTATAAAGCAATCGGATGTCTAACCGGACTGATGAGCTGTGATACAGAGAAACAGATCTGTCTGCGGATGACAATTATATATTTTATGTAAATTCAATGTTCTACATTTTAGGAATAGCCATTTCTGCGGGTTCTAAGAACCTGCGTTATCACCCCAGATCTAAATTTTCTTCATTTTTCATCCGGCTGGGATTAATAATGGATGTTCTTAGAACATGTAGAAATGCCTATTTTTCAAATGTAGAATACTGAATTTTCATGTGAAATAAAAAAATATCTGCTGTGTAAATTAAATTTACTTCGAGGTCTCTGATGGATTAGTTTTAATATTTAATTTAATATTGATAGGATCCATTGGGATTATTTACATAAATTTTCTCCTGGATTTATTACTAATTTATATATATATATATATATATATATATATATATATATATATGTATGGGGTGTGGGGTGGGGATGTGAATGTGTGTGTATTCGTGAATGCTTACCTACTTCTCTTTCTTACGAACCGCGTATCATAGCGTGAACTTTCATGGTGTGTAAATGTATTTTTCTATACACCACTCTGTAACAAAGAGTTTGTGATTAAAGTAGATTAACCAAGACTCAGCATCTGTTGGTGTGTAATAATTTGCAAGTCATTTAATTGGAACACAAACCAATTCGATGTTTCTTACTGTTCTTCCTGTTTTGCTTTGCCTTTTAAATAATCGTTGTTGAAATTCGTTGGTTTATAAATTCTCGTAACATTATTTTAGAGTTGATCAAGAGAAAAAAAAATAGGAATTTGATTGAATTCTCTTTAGTGCAAATTGTCGGTGTAGAAACTGGAGTCGTGAAAAGCAGGAAAGATTATTTCCTGCTCATTTAGACTTATTTTAAATGTCGCTTTGATTGCACTTCTTTGTCAACTTCATCGTAAATTTCTTATTCATTTCAACGAGGTCTTTTTTAATTTAGTTACTTCTCAAAATATGACTATAGATACAAAATTATGAAGTTCTCGTTCCTATTATCAACTATTTTTTGTTATTTCTTTGGAATATTATCAAAGTATTATTCTTTGAAACTAAATTATTACAAAATAAATTTTATTTCACACACACACACACACACACACACACACGCATGCACATAGTGCTGAGTTATGATAATGTTTAGCGCTAAGATTGAAGTTTTTACAGAATTTTTCCTGATAAAAGGCATTTGTCTACATTTCTGAGATGAGGTAGCATTTTACGGTATCTAGATTATTCGGGTCATCCTCGTTGCCAATTTGCACGATGTCTCGGCCGTTGTACGCTTCCGTCTTCTTCAGGTGCTAAGAATTTCGAACCGATCCCTTTATTACAATCACTGGGGTATATGAACTCCATTCCATGCGTAAAGCCTCAATTGAAAGTAATGAGTTATCTTCTTCTAACTCTACAAGTTACTTATTCACCACTTCTTTACTCTGGTATTGAACTCACAACTCTAAGAGTCAAGCCAGGAACTAACCGACGTCTATATCCACTGAGCCATGTTCCCTTTAGATTTTTTTAAATCGTAAAGTGCTCGATATCGAGGCGGAGATAGAGCATTGATAGTTTTAGCGCTAAGAATTTGTTACTTTAAATGAGTAGTTTCATGCCGATTTTAAAGTTTCGTAAGGACACCGTTGACACAGGATGTGCGTTGTGGCGCAGTGGATATCGGCTCGGAACGAGAAATCGGGGAACCGAGTTTGAATTCCAGTTGAATTCCTTGCATTCACTTACGCGCAAATACCCTTGGGAAAGGTATTAATCCGTCTCTTCCCTCCAGTTATAGGTTAAATAATAGGACAGATTGGGTTCTATAGCCTTGATTGACAACCAGGCTACCGCAGAAAGCAATGGCAACCTACTGCGGGATAATCTTCTGCCCAGTCAGTCATGTCTCTTTCGAGGCATGATCGCCCAAGCGTGTATCGCGCATGGCACTTAACTGACTGAAGGACACCGTTATGATGCCTTCACCTATCGAGGCTGGATTTCTTGCTCGAACAATATAAGCAGTACAAAATATATGATGATTGTAATATTAGTCATTCCCCTTATAAGGAACCAATGTTCGACAATCAGTTAAAGAAGCCAGTTAAAATATTTCTGAAACTGACTAAGTAATTATCAATACAATCTATATCGACGTATTACCTAATCGTCTTTGTTATCTTAGAAAAATATTTGGTTCTACGGTACCCCATAACATGCAGTTATATATAATAGTATATAATGAAATATAATAATAATACTAATGTCAATAATAATAATAATAATAATAATAATAATAATAATAATAATAATAATACAATGTGCAATCACTATGGAAAATATGTAAACAGCAATTACACCATCTACACAGACAGAAAAATTGAAGCAAACAGGCCAGATATTATTGTTAAAAACCAGAAGGAGAAAACTTGTCTATTAATTGATATGGCTTGTCCAGCGGATTGTAACATAGCAACCAAGGAATTTGAAAAACTGTCAAAATATAAAGACCTGGAAATTGAAATAGAAAAACTGTGGAAATTGAAAACAAGAGTTGTGCCAGTGATAGTAGGTGCACTTGGAATGATAAAAAATGGAATAAAACAACACATTGAAAGAATCCTTGGAAACCCCAGCTTAAGAGATATACAAAAAATTGTCTTGTTAAGTACAGCCCTCACACTAAGGAGAATTTTGTCTATGTCACGCTAGGGATGATAGGGGAGAAAGAAAAAACATGAAATGGAGCCATAACAACACGCCACGACCTGCCTTATGTCTTCCCGCAGACTTGGTAGGTAGTGTGACCATAGCAGGAATATAAATATGATGAAAAATGACACAATAATAATAACAACAAAATAATGATAAAAATAACCGTAATAAACTTTAATAATATATAATAATAGTGTGAAAATATAGATAATAATCGGAAATAATAGAGAGAAAACATAATAAGAATAATTACGAAGTAAAATAGAATGTAATTCATCTAGAGAAAATAATATTACAATCGTATGAATATAAGAAACAGACTTTAAATTACTTAAGTATATCTATTGATATTTTGTATTCATGGATTATAGATTTGTGGAAAAATGCATAAATAATGTAATGTTTAATCGCGCGTTTATAGTTAGTAGTAATGCTGTGAATATATCTTCAAAGTACTTTCTTTTTTACGATTTTTCTTTTCCGAAAAAACCATAACATCACATGAAAAATATATAAAAAAACTAAATGATAATACTTTTTCTATACACAATATATATATATATATATATATATATATATATATATATATATATAAAACATCTTGACGACAAGTGAATTTATGAGAAATAAAAGTCAATAAATTTTCTGTGGTGACAAGAATGCTACTTGTTATTTAGGCGGAGAAAAATATTCTAAAACTTATATATATATATATATAAGATAATGAAAAAATAGGAAGCCCTTATCAATCTAACACGTTTCACTTTTATCAAAATTTCGTCAAAGAAAAAGAACAGAATTATGGATAAAAAGAAGAAAGAATTTCTGGTATTTTTATTTTTATGTTGTCTGATGTTTTCTTGATCAGTGTCAATATAATTTGTGACGTTTCGAATTTAACACACACACACACACACACACACACACACACACACACACACACACATATATATATATATATATATTAATCACATCATCCCAAGCAAGGCGGTAAGGCCACTGGTGTGCAGGAGGCTACGTAAGAGTGAAAATATTGGGAAAGAGAAAGCCGGAAACCACGTCCTAAGCAGGGAACAAGGGATGAGCCTCTTCCCCTGTTCAATAGACGTGGGTTGAGTGTGAACCGGGCGATAGTTCAGTCTATATATATATATATATATATATATATATATGCGTGTGCGTGTGTGTGTGTATGTGTGTGTATGTATGTATGTGTGTGTATTTTTCTGTGTATGTTTATATATATATATATATATATATATATATATACAGGAATCTCAATATATATATATATATATATATATATTGAGATTCCTGTATAAATATATTTATTAACCCACAATTTACAAGAATCCTTAAGAAAAATGTTCGTTGAAAATACAAAAATATTCTTTAAATCACAATATCAAAGGCAACTCGCTATAAAAGAAGCACTATATATCAAGTAATGTTCTCCTACCATCAACCTTACATTACTTAACAGTGGAAATGGAACTTTGAAAGGTTAAAAAAAATAACAGACGCTCACTCAATTCCTAGCCGCGCGCGTCACGTGAGAGTTTTAAAGAAAGTTTCTTTTTAAAAACACAAAAATTACGTTACAGTTGAAACAGGAGGACAAAATAACAACATCGGAAAAATAACATCATTGGAAATGGCCAGTGAAATAGCTGAGAGCGCTTCGAAAGTAAAAATTATGGAACACTAGCAGTATAGCCCGGCGTTGCTCGGGTGTAATAAAAGCTTTAAAACTAATCCATGGTCCTGGAGCTTAGACTCTGCCTAAAGAATATTTGTGTGAAGTTTGGTGAGAATCGGATAAAGATTGTGGATTTGTATAAAGGACATACAGACAGATAAACAGACACTCACACAAACATCTTGCCTTTTATATATATATATATATATATATATATATATATATATATATATATATTATGGATTTTCTGCACTATTGTAAGAACTGCAACCTTGAAACTTCTGAATATCGTTTCTTATGTCTTTGTCTATGAGTGTATCAAATTTGATTAAAATCGGACCACTCCTTCTATAACCCGATTTTTTCGATTATCGATTTTCGATATTTATCGGGAGTACCTCGACACAAATCCTAGCTAAGAACACAGACGCTTATAGTACAACTTTGTAAAATTTCAAGAAAATCGATTCAGCCGTTTCTGAGTCTATAGGTAACGGACACACACACACACACACACACACACACACACACACACACACACACACACACACACACAGTTCCAGTTATAAATAAGTTTAAATTTTTACATTCATTTTCTTCAGCAAAAATAAGCATATAAAAATACTGGCAAAATTAAATAAAACATAAATAAAATCATCTTTGTATGTCATTTTTAACGAAACATGTTTAAAAGAATGATTGCTGTCCACACACACACACACACACACACACACACATATATATATAATCACTGAACACCTTATAAATAGCAGGTTGATTTTAGTGTGAACCATTTCTCTGTTTTCTCTGGTTCACACTCCCCATTTCTCTTGCAGACACTAAAAGCATTATACTTTAGATCCAGGAGGCCGTCTCTCTGTAATCAGAGAGAATGTCTACTTAGACTGCACATTATTACAACTTAATGCTTGCCCCTCCGCCCCTTTGTCCCCGCTTACCGTAATCTTTCATCTCATTTTTTTAAATATTAAAAAAAAAAAAGATGAAATAAATTCCCAGTTGACCCTGATGAACCTAGGGAGGGAAATCGGTTGGTCATTTTCGTTGTCTTATTTTTCATGTTCCACTTTTGAAAATGCCTGTAAGTACTTTACTTTATTTCTTGCACTTATACGTTTTTGTACTATTAACAACTATTGTAACAAAGTTGTGGAACTCGTAGGTTTTTTTACCTGCTGTTCATGCATTTACTTTTATAAAGAGTGCTCGATACAACGTAGTACTAGTTGTTACAATGGCTTATAAACTCATAGTATCACGACATAAAAATTATTTAATTAAAAAACACTTCCTCAGAACTTGCAACTCGCTTAACATCTGCCTTTTATGTTTAAGTGAAAAGCTACACATTCTAAAATACCCCAACCGTAGCCAACTATTAAACCGTAGAGATGAATTAGCAGTATTATGTAAACATCGCAAATATTTCTCGTTAAAATTTAAATAACCAAAAATACCTCATCCACACGAAACAATCCCCCTAAAATGCAATAAATACACATAATCAATCCTCTAAATAAAAAGAACAAATAACGTAGAAATAAAAGAAAATAAATCCCACACTACACCAACAGCAATTCCATCCATCTATAAATAGTAGTAAAATAAAAAATATCGACACTGCATTAAAAAAACTATATATCCCAACATAAAACTAAACTAAACGAAAAAGCGACCTGTCCAAAACTAAGCTACACCACACCCTTCTCCTAACCCAAAGCTGCACCTCTAGAACCACAAACGGACGACTAGATCATTCTAAACTTTCACCCAACATTTACTTACAGCGTTCTCATTAACAGCGGCGCCACTCCGATCTCTGTTGGAGAGAAGTAAAATAAACAAAAAATGTCTACCCTTCCTTAAAAAACCCCATAAATCCCAATATAAGAACTACCTAGACAAAATTAATAAGGAACATGTCTTAAACTAAGCTACCCCTCCTAACCCACATCTCTAAGGCTACAATACGGCCTACAAAATTAGAGTAAGCTCCCAACCCCACATTCACTTAAACATAGTATCACCATAAATAAACCGTTTCCACCATTTAATTTTCATTTCAACTATTCACCCGAAATGGGAAAATTTTTGTGTAGTGATACTATGAATTTATAAACCATTGTAACAACTAGTAGTATATATATATATATATATATAGTCATCCGCAAACAGATCTGTTTCGCTATATTACAGCTCATCAGTACGGCTTAGACTCCGTTCGTTTCTTAACCCAGGATTGAAATCCGACCGAATCGGCGTCAGTCGGCGATTCTACCCCTAGGCCACGAGCGTCCGGCAGAAAAAAAAGCAGGCTTTTTAGCGCGTATAAACACGCCCAATAGCTAGAGTTCTCCAATTCATTATCGAATGAGTGATGCGTATATGCCGAGGTAGCTACTGTTTATAAAGCTTCTCACTCTTCCAGAGTGCTCAATCAGGGTGTGAGAGCGTAAATACTATAGTCATCCGCAGACAGATCTGTTTCGCTGTATTACAGCTTATATATATATATATATATATATATATATATATATATGTGTGTGTGTGTGTGTGTGTGTGTGTGTGTGTGTGTAAGGAAAATCCTGGTCACATTTTTGGGTTGACTAGTACACAGGAAAATCTCAATAGAAACGAAGAAAAGAGTTCTAGACTGCTACGTGATGTCAGTTCTTCAATACGGCAGTGAATGCTGGACAATATCATCGAAAATGAGGACAAAACTGGAAGAGGCCGAAATGTGGTTCTACAGAAGGATGCTACGGATATCGTGGACTGAGCATGCAAGCAACGATGAGGTGTTGGAAAGAATGGCAACAAAAAGGAAATTGATGCTGAGCATCAGGAAGAGACAACTGAAGTTCCTGGGACATGCAATGAGGAAGGGGAGCCTGGAGAACCTGATACTGACTGGCCAGATAGAAGGAAGAAGAGACAGAGGAAGGTAGCGGATAACATATTTGCAGGGTCTGATCAGGTGGATGACAGAACGGGGGTTGCCAGAAGCAACAGGAGCAAACATACTAAGAGCCACAAGGGATAGGGAGACGTGGAGAACCATGATCGTCTACGTCCTGAAGGGACAGGGCACGTAGAAGAAGAAGAAGACCTGGATATTCACCTTGATTGTAATACTCACATAACATCGAACGTTTTGATTATAATAATCAACATCACTATCACCCATCTCCACTCTGTAGATTTCTTTACTAATTATTTTATTCTAATAAATTTGGTGATTCTTTTTCAGAACGTGACCAATCACGTCTCTCTACAACTTTCTATCCTTTGTGGCTATTCGGTTTGTCTTGCATCTATCGAGTTTCCCCTGTTCAGACATCCCTTTACACTAGCTCGTTACGTAGGTACGTGCTGTTTACCTCTTACTCTTGCTTTCAGTATGTGCTGTTAGCTTCAAATTCTCCAAGCCTACTATTCTCATTATGTGTCTTGCTTCTCGTTTCTATTTTACTTAAAACTTCCTCATTACTCACTTATTTAGGCCACGCTATTCCCATCATGTTACTGTAGAACCATCGTTCCTTTGTCTTAAATTTTTTCTTCTTCTGTAAGGAAATTGTTCATAAGTCATAGCGATATCCGAGTAATTCTTTCCTCATTTCTCAATGAAAATTTCCTGTTCTTAATACTTTGCTTAGTTTTTTATAAAATTGCGTTTTCAAATTTTGGTGTTACATTTTCCGTCTTCTGTTAAAATATTTAACAAATAGTATTTGTCTATATTTCTGAGACGAGGCAGTATTTACGGTATTTACATTATTTGGACTATTGTCCTCATTTTTGTTGCCATTTGTACGACGTTTGATAATAGATCATTCTATTTGTCTATCTTGCTGAGATGAGGTAGCAATTACAGTATTTACGTTATTCGGACTATTGTCCTCATCTTTGTTGCCATTTGTACGACGTTTAATAATAGATCATTCTATTGGTCTGTATTTCTGAGATGAGGTAGTATTTACAGTCTATACTTTATTTGGACTATTGTCCTCATTTTTGTTGCCATTTGTACGACGTTTAATAATAGATCATTCTATTGGTCTGTATTTCTGAGATGAGGTAGTATTTACAGTCTATACTTTATTCTGACTATTGTCCTCATCTTTGTTGCCATTTGTACGACGTTTCGGCCGAAATTTCTAGCACCTGAAGAAGGCTAAACCGTCGTACAAATGGCAACAATGTAAATACTGTATTTACATTGTCCAGCATTCACTGCCGTATTGAAGAACTGACACCACGTAGCAGTCTAGAACTCTTTTCTTCGTTTCTATTGAGATTTTCCTGTGTGCTAGTCAACCCAAAAAAGTGACCAGGATTTTCCTTATATATATATATAATTATATATATAAGCTGTAACATAGCGAAACAATTTAACTATATGCTACAACATATAGTTAAATTTTCTTTTTTACCTAATTTTAGCATTTCCCATTCGTACTTTGCATCTTGGGATCTTCCTCTAACTGACAACCATATATTCGGTCTTTTTACAGTCGATGATTTGTCCTTTCTTCTCTTTTTTTATTACCTCCCATAGGAGGTACTATAGTTTTCTATCTGCGTCTGCTATCAACTCTGTGTCATCTAGTTATATTATGCTGTTAAAATTGTTACGAAGATGCATTTATATATAAAAAAATTAATAAAGTCAACAAAGATTAAAATTTATAGTAAGGGATTCTATTGCGTCCTACTTGTTAATACAAAAAGTTTTCATTCATGAAGTAGATGTAAAATAGAAATTAGAAATAGAATGTTTGGAAGATTCCAGATCATTCCAGTACATTCGAGAAAAATCTTGATGATTCGAGAAATATGCTAATTAGGTGCTAGCCTCTATATAAAATAAGTTTTTTGAAGTGCGTTGTAAGTTGCTAAAAGAGAATTTCTGGCATGCTCAACTCCGGCTTGATTCGCGGATTAGTATATCCAACCGAAAGAATCTCCATGAAAAGTTACCGACCAACAAAAACCCAAAAGAGAACGTCAAGAAACAAATCTGGTAAATAGAAATTTTGAATATTTTCATTAACCAAACTAAAAGTTAATATATATATATACATTGGAGGATTTCCAGTAAATAGCATTTAGATTACTTCGCTAACCCTAACGTGGTTAATATACTCCTTTACCTTTCCCTCTCCCTTCGGAACATTTCGCCAGTAAACTCTGTTTTCTGTTTTGAATGCTATAGTTGTATACTTGTATATATTTTATTTTGGCTTTTTAGTAACTTAAATATTTGTTTGTGATTTAGCTCTGTGTTTTGGTAAATCATTTTCTTCTTTTTTTTTGTTACAACTTATAACACGTAACAAAACTGTGTTCAACAATAATAAGTCCTGGTAGGATTTTTAATTATCTCAGGATGACTTCGAGGTGGAATAAATCTAAAAAGACATGTCTTTGTCTTACGCCTCTGTCTATTTGTGTGTATTAATTTTCTATCCGCATGCAGACGGTTAGCTTCCAGCACAATTCCTGAATTATTCTGATATCTTTCCCAAATGAATTGAGTTTCCCGAGCAGGTAAAATATTTGTTATTGCCATACATCATCATACACTTTTGTATAATCTATAAAATATAGTTGTGTACCCATTTTTTTAATAACCGATTTCACCCCAAGCAATGCAAGAAAGCCACTAAGACTCAATGGGTTAATAGGTGTAGAAGAATTAGGAACAAAAACATTAATTGAAGAGTGGGAAGAGAAAAAAAGTAACCAGAAGGACAGTGGATAGCGAATGACATTTGTTATGGGGACTCACACATATGACACAGAAACGCATCCAAACTATGTAGCAGTTTTGCTTTGGAGAGAGAGAGAGAGAGAGAGAAAGAGAGAGAGAGAGAGAGAGAGAGAGAGTGAGAGAGATCGATTACACCCTGTCACTCCAGTGAATCTAAAACTGACCGTATGTTAAAAAAAAAAAGATCATGTGACCTTCCGCCCTCAAAAAATATACATATTTATAGTCATCCGCAGACAGATCTATTTCGCTGTGTCACAGCTCATTAGTACAGTTAGACATCAGATTGATTTTAGCCAGGATAGAAACCCGACCGATTTGTCATCATTCGGCGATTCTAACTCTGAGCTATTGACTCTCGGTGTAAGAAGGCAGATTTTAGCCTGTGATATATCATGTAAACATACGCCAGTAACTAAGAGTGTTCTAATTCATTACTAAATGAACGATGCGTAGATGCTAGAGTAGCTACTGTTTTTTCAAAGCCTACAATTCTTCCAGAGTGCTCAATACGTGTCCTGATAAAAAGTATCGGGTCTTATGTTATGAAATGAAAACTACAACACATATCAATTTACGATTTAATCTCCTTCGAAGTAGTCCCCATTTGAATCCACGTATTTTATCCAGCATCGTTTCCATTAATGGAAACATTTCGTCCTTTTTTGAAGGATAGCAGTTGCCTTCTTGGCATTCTCTTGAATTTTCTCGAAGTCTTTTTTTTCCTAGTGGGATTTAATTTTTGAAAAGAGGAAAACGTTTGCAAGTGGCAAGTTCTGGGAAATATGATGGACACCGGACCTAGAAAATGTTATTCTTAGCCAAAACCGCTTTATAACTCATGGTCAGAGATCTAATCTATACGTTGTGCCAAGACAACTGCACTCTACAGACATTTTTCCAAGCACGGTAGTGAGCAAGACAGTTGTAAATTAGTTCTCCTGCACAACTAAGTTCAAGTTTAACCTGTGATAAACGGCTTCATTTTGCGGACTTTAGTCGTGTTACCATAACAACAGTTCCGATAATTGTTTTACCAGAGCATATATATATATATATATATATTGATCGTTTAATATTTAGTTTTTGGTCATAATAGTGTTAGACCAGTACACATTTGTATTAAAAAGTATTCGATACAATTATATTGTAGAACTTTTGAATATTTTCCATTTTTAAATGAGTTATTTCGCTACCCAGGTTTCTACCGTGAGTGGTCTCTTCAGGCGATTTTTAATAACTGATTTTACCGTTTACCGCTGTTCTTTTTTTCTTAAAAAGAAAAATAATAAACAGTAAAATCTAAACTTATTTATAAATGGAACTTTGTCTCTGTGTGTGTGTGTGTGTATATGTGTGTGTGTGTGTCTCAGTGTGTGTGTCCATTACCTATAGACTCCAAAATGGCTGAACTGATTTTCTTGATAATTTACACAGTTGTACTATAAGCGTCTGCGAGTGTTCTTAGCTAGGTTTTGTGTCGAGGTACCCCCGATAAATATCGAAAATCGATAATCGAAAAAATCTGGTTATAGAAGGAGTGGTCCGATTTTAATCAAATTTGATGCACTCATAGACAAAGACATAAGAAACGATATTCAGAAGTTTCAAAGTTTCAGTTTTTACAATAGTGCAGAACAAGATGTTTGTGTGTGTATCTGTTTATCTGCCTGTATGTCTGTATATTTTCAGCCCTTTTATTTTAGTTTTAGATTCGGGTTTGGCCCTAAGTAGGTATAATTGTAGTTCTTAGTCTCCGCCATATTACCATTTACTCAGAGGAATTATTTAGCCTTCAAAATTCAGTTTACGACGAAAAACACTTATTTGATATCGATACCAGGAAAACAAAATTTGACTTACATCCATTCATTTTTCTTTCAGTTTCGCTTTAACGGTTTCGCTTTAACGGGCAACAACTATTGCTTTTTAGTCTTTCATGCCAGCGTCCAAAGAGTTTGAGCTCCAGGACCATGGATTAGTTTTAAAGATTTCATTACACCCGAGCAACGCCGGGCTATACTGCTAGTTAGTTATTAAAAATTGCCTGAAGATACCACTTCTGGTAGAAACCTGGGTAGCGAAATAAGTCGTTTAAAAATGGAATATATATATATTTATTTATTTTCGTTTTAACACGCTGCACTTGTCGAATTTTATTTTAATCTTAAAATAAATGTAAATTTCGAATTATTTTAAGCTTACATTTTTTTTTACTAACATTAACTATCAGTTGGGAGATGAAACTTAGAAAAGTAAAAAGGAAAAAAAATTAGAAAACCGGAAAATACATAATTACCGTTCGAGTATCCGACGAGTATCCAAAAAAAAAGAAAAAAAGAAAAAATAGAAATCCCACGTAATCAACTTAAAAAGAGCACACACCATTGTGACTGGCTGTTGGACAAGTTCCAATCAAATGCGTGACAACAGGGTCTGGGTTTTCTAATATAAGTGAGTGTCTGCAGGCTGTTAATTTAAATGTGAGGCGCGTCAGAGACTGATCAGCTCTGACGGAGTCGACTTGGTGAGGCGAGTATGATGCTTGAAAGACCCGAAACTGCCCAATGACCCAATTCAGGACATCAATGATGACGCCCTCCAGTGCAGCTAAAAAGCCTATATTAAAATATATATATATATGTGTGTGTGTGTGTGTGTGTGTGTGTGTGTGTGTCAACGCGTGATCTGTTCCTATACTTTTCACGGCAGAATATTCAATACTGATCTTGCAAAAGCCTACACTGGTGGATTGAAACTTGTTTTAATGCAGTTTTAGCTTCGCTGGGATGGTCCTGCTGCAAACATGAGTGAAGACAATATACCCAAGGTATTCACATATAGCCTGTTTGATAGGAGTCAAAGGAGTAATAGACGGCCGTGTCTCAGACAAGCTAGAGATTAACTTCTGTTTTCAACGTGCCTCATACTAATTTCGAGCGCGTTGCCGTGGATAGTAATATCTGGAGATATGTGTCACAGTAGTATAAAAAAATTTTGAAATAAGTCTATTAACCGACTAAAAGATGAAATATAACAGCAAAAAGCGTCAGCAAAATTTCCCTGTTGCTGTTTTCAAATATCCTCGCTGTTCTACAATATGTGGGCTTGTACGGCAAGTCACTAGCGTGACTGACGCGTCACATACGACACAGGCAAAAACAATTTTTTGCCAGTGTCGTATGTGACGCGTCAGTCACAATGAAGTTGTCCGATCCTAATGGGATAGTCCATCATAAACAAAGTGACTTATAAGTAACTTCCTATTTTATGTATGAGTGGCTAACCACGAGTCCTGGCTTTAAACCTGTGACTTTTTCATTTAAAGTTTGTGAAAGGAGCAAGTGTACTATACCAAAGAAAGACTTTGGAAGAACTTGAGGGGCAAATACAAGAAGTTATGTCTTTCATACAACAAGATTGAAATCGGTTGACGTGATTAATGGGTGTCTCCAGTAGAGAATTCTGGTGCCCATATCGAATTTTAAATAAAATCTCATGGTAAATGCCTTCCTCTCACAATCACGCTATATATATATATATATATATATATATATATAGAGAGAGAGAGAGAGAGAGAGAGAGACAGAAAGAGAGAGAGAGAGAGGTGAGGAGGAAGATATATATATAGAGAGAGAGGGAAACAGAAAGAGAGAGACAGATAGGGGAGGAGGGAGGGAGATAGAGAGAGAAAAAAGAAAGAGACAGAGATGGGAGGGAGGGAGGGAGGGAGATATATATATAGAGAGAAACAGAAAGAGAGAGAGACAGAGAGGGGAGGAGGGAGATATATATATATATAGAGAGAGAGAAACAGAAAGAGAGAGAGAGACAGTGATAGATAGAAAGAGAGAGAAAAAGAAGGGGAGAGAAGGAGAGAGATGCAGTTGTGCTTCGGCTACCCGTGTATATATAAACTTATATTACCTGAAGAGTCAATACGGGTCAGTGAAATCTTCGCTCCCTGAAGTCATTCATGTCGACGAAGCCGATACAAAGTGATGACGCCGTAACGGCACGTATTACAGAATTTTGCTTTCTCATACGACTAAAGTTATTCATAGCCTCAAGCAAGAGTTGCTTCTATAAAGTATGGCGAAGAACACGCACACTCGTATTTAACCAATGAAAAAAATATCTGGGTATGTGGTTTCTGAAAGCAAATTGATGTAGACCAATCTAACTAATATGATATAACTTCAATGTAATCTGATGAAATCAGTTGACGCGATTCCTGGTCGGGCCGAGAAGCTGGCACTGAAATCTAGAGCTCATATCGAATTTTTAATAAAACTTCACGCTAAACGCTTTCCTCTCATATCCTCATATCCATTTCTTGTAAAAATTATTTTTTAACAATAAATTATAAGTATTCTAAAATAGAAAGTTATTTTTCAATCACCCTGTCATCATATCCGTTACACCCAACGGTGTGTAGGGCAGCAACATTTTGTTACTGTTTCCGTAATCAACTGTCTTTTATGGGGTAGGAGTTGTTAGCCCCACGCCCAACCCTGGAGGACCGGTGGACCATTTTTGGTCCTTACGTCTACAGCGCCTGGTATTCCCAAACGGTCACCCATCTAAGTACTGACAAGGTTCGATGTTGCTTAACTTCCGTGATCTGGGCGAGAACCGGTGTATTCAACACTATATAGCCGTAGACCAAGCACTTTGTCTATAATATAAATTATTTTACGACAGACATGGAGGAAGACACGCCGGTAATATCTGGGAAAATTAAAAACGCTATCCAACCAAAGCGGACGCCCGTTTGACTTTTTCAGTATGTCTTAACTATCTGGTATGTTGAATCCTGCATGCTTTTTTGTTTTTTAATTCTTGTCCTTAATTTTTGTTTAAATTTGCACTCTTGAGCCTTAATTTTCGTTTGAAGTTTTTAATTATTGACATAGGTATTATTTATATATTGTAAATTATTTTGCCGTTCAACTTTCATTTCGACTTTAACTAAGTTAAAACTTTTTTTCTTTGTCAATTGGAGTAGATAGACTAAACTATTGCCCGGTTCACACTCCACCCTCGTCTATTGAACAGGTGAAGAGGCTCATCCCTTGTTCCCTGTTTAGGATGTGGTTTCCGGCTTTCTCTCTTCCAAACTTTTCACTCTTTTCTTTTTTCTTTTTTTTTTTTCAATTGGAGTAGATAGACTAAACTATCGCCCGGTTCACACTCCACCCTCGTCTATTGAACAGGTGAAGAGGCTCATCCCTTGTTCCCTGTTTAGGATGTGGTTTCCGGCTTTCTCTCTTCCAACCTTTTCACTCTTTTCTATTTTCTTTTTCTTTTTTCAATTGGAGTAGATAGACTAAACTATCGCCCGGTTCACACTCCACCCTCGTCTATTGAACAGGTGAAGAGGCTCATCCCTTGTTCCCTGTTTAGGATGTGGTTTCCGGCTTTCTCTCTTCCAACCTTTTCACTCTTTTCTTTTTTCTTTTTTCAATTGGAGTAGATAGACTAAACTATCGCCCGGTTCACACTCCACCCTCGTCTATTGAACAGGTGAAGAGGCTCATCCCTTGTTCCCTGTTTAGGATGTGGTTTCCGGCTTTCTCTCTTCCAACCTTTTCACTCTTTACTTTTTTCTTTTTTTTTTTTCAATTGGAGTAGATAGACTAAACTATCGCCCGGTTCACACTCCACCCTCGTCTATTGAACAGGTGAAGAGGCTCATCCCTTGTTCCCTGTTTAGGATGTGGTTTCCGGCTTTCTCTCTTCCAACCTTTTCATTCATTTCTTTTTTCTTTTTTTTTTTTTTCAATTGGAGTAGATAGACTAAACTATCGCCCGGTTCACACTCCACCCTCGTCTATTGAACAGGTGAAGAGGCTCATCCCTTGTTCCCTGTTTAGGATGTGGTTTCCGGCTTTCTCTCTTCCAACCTTTTCACTCTTTTCTTTTTTCTTTTTTTTTTTCAATTGGAGTAGATAGACTAAACTATCGCCCGGTTCACACTCCACCCTCGTCTATTGAACAGGTGAAGAGGCTCATCCCTTGTTCCCTGTTTAGGATGTGGTTTCCGGCTTTCTCTCTTCCAACCTTTTCACTCTTTTCTTTTTTCTTTTTCTTTTTTCAATTGGAGTAGATAGACTAAACTATCGCCCGGTTCACACTCCACCCTCGTCTATTGAACAGGTGAAGAGGCTCATCCCTTGTTCCCTGTTTAGGATGTGGTTTCCGGCTTTCTCTCTTCCAACCTTTTCACTCTTTTCTTTTTTCTTTTTTCTTTTTTCTTTTTCATTTGGAGTAGATAGACTAAACTATCGCCCGGTTCACACTCCACCCTCGTCTATTGAACAGGTGAAGAGGCTCATCCCTTGTTCCCTGTTTAGGATGTGGTTTCCGGCTTTCTCTTTCCCAATATTTTCACTCTTACGTAGGCTCCTGCACATCAGTGGCATTACCGCCTTGCTCGGGGTGATATGATTAAAAAAAAAATACTTGGAAACAAAACATTGAAAGTGGCTAAAAAATTTCTGGACCTTTATTCAATATGCCCACGTAACCTTCACTCTGTATATTTCAAATATTATTAGTGTTTACATTCTTGTTCCAGACATTCAACATATTTGAAAACATATTTGCACAAGTCCCTTTCAACATCATTTATCCCTTATAATTTTATCAATAGCGACGACTTATTCTACTAAAGTGAGTTCTTTGTGTCGTACCCGATAATTTTCCTTTCCAGAATTACACATTTATAAGTTTACCATTCGTCTATTCATTGAATATTGTTGTCACATTTGGTCTTGTATTTATTTTGAGATTACCCACCGCCATAACGTAGCTTCCATGGGGCTTTTCTATGAACATTTTCACAATAAGCTTTCCTCATTGGTACCTTCATTTTATGAATTGAAACGCTTTACTAGGTTGGTAGTTATGTCTCATACAGTTGTAATTGCTAGATATAACCGCAAGTTCTATGGTAACAGTTTCTTCTCTGGTAGTTATCGCTTCACTTGAAAAACTTTCTGTCGGCTTTTTGTTTTCTAGTCTATTTTGATATTAAAATGTTTAAAGGCAATGTCATCCTTATCTTCTGTCTTCTTAATTTGTGTTCTTTTATTGCTTTCTCTAGTTAATAAATTTTTCTTATTCTCATATAACTTCGAACTCAGTAAGCATTCATTGCAAGTTTTTTTTTCTTTTTCTCATTTTTCCTCTTAGTTTGAATTAACATTTTTCTTCTTACCTAAATTCTTGCCAACTAAAATAGTTTTGACACCCTGAGAGAAAGTATTTTCGCATATATACATATTTTTAAGCTTCTTCTTTTTTTGTTTGAGTTTTTTTTAAGAATCTGCTATTTGTTTTATTTTCAGCTGGTTCATTCTTTTTGGGTCTTAAATCTAACTGTTGAAATATGAATCGGTTAAAAAACAAGACATTTTTTCGTAATAAATAAAAAATATAAACAGAGAATGCAGAAAATATTATAAAACAAGCCAAAAAATTTTTGTTATTCTACGAAAAGGTTTCTACTTAAACTTTAAAATGAATGGCTTCATGAAGTACTATTTAAAAATGGCGATATTCCTGTTTTCGAATTGTAGGCTGCATACTTCTTTTTGCTTTTTTTGTTTTAGGTTTCGTATACTTGAATTCCTGCTTGTGTCTGAAATTTTAAAAATATGTCCATTATTTTATTAACAGAAAATAATAAAAAAAGACTAAAAAAAAAAACACCCCCCCCCCAAAAAAAAACACCCAAAAATCAAATACTAAAAAACAAAAAAACACAAGTAGATTTTTACGTTTTTTTTTTTTATTATTATACTGCAGGATGAATTTTTGACAAATATTCCAAAATTTCGTATTTACGATATATTTGTCTTGTCTGGATGACCTCTCTCTCTCTCTCTCTCTCTCTCTCTCTCTCTCTATATATATATATATATATATATATATATATATATATATATATCTACAAACTGTCCCCTTAACAAATCTGTCTACATTTTCTTTACGGAGTAAAAACTTCGCGTTAATAAAAATATTAAAATGTTTCTGAACGTAAACACAATGGAAAACCCTATTATTTATTTTCCCTAACTAGAAATCACTAGGTGGACAACGTTCGCTCAAAATGAAGGCAAATGTACTAATTAAAATTATGGTTATAACCTGAAAGATAGTTAAACAGCATCATAATAAAAATTATAACGGCTCACTAAAGGAAAATCGCCTTCGTGTGTCAAGTAGGACTTTTATTTTATCATTTAACCACAGGCAAAGCGATAAAGCCACTAAAATGAAAGTAAGTGAGAATTCAACGTTTGGAAAAACGTTAGTGAGGAGAAATTGACGTTGCATTTAAATTTTTGGAGATTGTAGTTGACAGGAAAGCAAGAATTTCACGGGTGAAGAAACAATCAGAATAGAACTAAGGGTAACAATTCGCCATTTCAACACTAAAATGAAGAGAATAGCTACCAAAAATTGCTATGGAATCATTTCATCCCAAACAAGGCGTTAACGCTACTGATCTGCAGGGGTTTACATAAGAGAACTGAAGAATTAGGAGGAGAGTGAAGACAAAGACGAACCAGCTGCAGGGGGTGAAAGAGAAGGGGCAAGAGAAGGATGTGAACACAGCAGTGAAAACAGTTGCGAAGGTAGAGAGAAAGGAAAAGAACAAGTTACACGGGGTGATGTAGAAAGGGCTGGAGTTAAGTGGATAAGAGATGGGAATTGACTTTGCATTTAAATTCCTGGAGGTTATAGCCGTCAGGACAGCAAATGCATGGAAAGAAGTTCTACAGGCGGGAAGCGCCAGAACAGAATCTGATGGAATAGAATTGTTACCTGAATTTGGTTGATCTAACTGGAAAATGATGAGACCTTGTTGCCAGTCTGGTTGCCCGAGTAAATTCTTTTGGAGTAGGCACCAGTGACCCAAGGTCGTCAGAGCAGAAGTCGTGAAAATATTTTTAGAAGAGACAGAGGGAAGCCACAACCCGACAGTGAGAAAGTGACTGGAGTTAAGCTGCTAGATCGAGACTTATCACATTACAGATTCTCCTCTGGAGCCTGTCGAGAATACTGAGATGTACAGCAGGGGCGCCTGATATGAGAACAGTATTCTATGCATGCTTGGATGGTTGATTTGTATATGTGCAAAATGGATTCAGCCGGAAAAAAAACCTTCCTGGCTTGACACAGTGACCCAACCATCCTAGCAGTGGATCTAGCTATGGATTCAATGTAATTATTCCATTTAAGGGGGGAAGATAGGGTGGTGTTGAGGAGGTCCAATTTATTGCTTTCAGAGAGACTTGCTTGGTCCATGCTAATGGGTGGCAGGAGTGATTGCCTGTGATGGCTGACAGGAGTTTCGTTTATAGAAAAGGGCACGAGGAAGCCATTTTAAGGCGTTAGAAATGTGGTTGAAACCGAGATGCCAGGCTAGGACAAATAACATTGCAGATTCTTCTTTGGATTTTATCTTGAAACGCTAGATATATATATATCAAAAGCACAAGAACAGATGGCACAATAATATTCAATGCACGGACAAATGGTAGACTTATAAATAAGCAAGATTGATTCTGGCGAGAAAATTTGTATATCACGACAAAGTATCCAACTATTCTGACAGCAAAGTTAGCATTTGATTCCACAAAACATAAGGCAATGTTTTGCCTCATCATTTCTTGAAAGATCCATGTAAACGCAATCATTTTTATCGCAACTGTGAAAGCTTCAAGTGATTGCTGTATTCGTCTCACGATGGATGTGAACTACACTACCGTCCATAATTATAAGGTGACCCCAGTGTTTTAAAAAAAATGACGTATTTCATACCATTTTTTTTGGTATTTATTTCCAAGTGAATAATTGTAAATGAAAATCGAATGGTTCTTTTGTTTATATTTCACAATGACATGTGCATTAAATGAATTTATAAATATTTAGTAATTACCTATATTGCAAGGTTAAAGTGGGGAATAGAAGACTGAAATACTTAAAATTAATGGTCTGTGAGATGAGCTTACGAAATAACCTATTGAATTTTTTTCTTACATAACTCCAAGTACATATTGACACATTAGGGATGTGCGTTTTAGTGTAATGAAATGGGAAACCAGTAAAGCCGAGTTCGAATTCCAGTTGAATTCCTTGCATTAACTTACGCGGAAATATCCTTGAGAAACGTATTAATTCAACTATTCTCCATTCAAATAGCAGGACAGATTGAGATCTATAGCCTTGGTTGGCAACCTGTCTACCGCAAAAAGAAATGGAAAGCTACTGTAGTAAAATCTTCTGCCTAGTTAGTCATGAATCGAAAGAGACATGATCGCCCAAGTATGTGTCACGTATGACACTTATCACTGACATTAGCTATACTAGATTGTTAACCACTGTTTCAAGGAGAAGTCGAAAAGCTGTCTATTTTTAAAAAATGCCATATCCCTTCAGTATTTAGGATGTTATGGATCTGTACAGCTTTTGAAATATCTGTGAAGTGTCATTCTTGAGTAGTTTTCCATATGGGTGTCAGCCATGGGCACTAAGTCTTTTAGACGCATTCAAATTATTATCTGTAAATAATTTCTTACATGAAACGCGTCAAATTCCATCTTTCATTTACTTTGAATCCAATCGATCTCTTATCTTATTTCCCCTGTACCTTATTTAATGTAATTCTTTGCGCACCAATGACAGTCATGCCTTACTTGGGGTGAAATGATTATAAAAAAATTCTACAGATCAGTGTGGTCGCTACGTTGGGAATACCAGGTGCGGTAAGCTTGGATATACTGGCGGTGTGATGGATAATGGCTCGGAATCGTTAATCGGAGAGCTGTGTTCCAGTTCTAGTAAAGCTTGTTGTATTCCCTTTTCGCGCAAATACCCTTAAGAAACGTATGAATCCAGCTGCCATGTGTTAATTTGTAATACTTGTATTACTAAATTAATACTATCTAAAAAACATGGCAATCTAAAAAATATTTTCTGGTTTTAAAGAACCCGAAAAGAGTTGTTAAGCTGTAGAAAACAAATCAATCAATCCTTTATCAGGCGCGAGAGACTGGCACTACAAAATCGTAAACAAAGATCTTTTCCAAATAACAAAAACACATCTCTAGAACACTTCCAACAAGGAGAAACAAAAAAAATCGTCTTAACTTATAATTGGAAGAGGGAAAGAGGATATAATCAAGATATTGACAGTCTACTCTATTTTCACGATTTACATTGTTTCTTTATTTTTATTGTAAATATCACGACGTTTCGGCCGTTTTACGCTCCGGCCTACTTCAGGTGTTTGGAACTTTGTCTGTGTGTGTGTATGTGTGCGCGCACGCGTGTGTTTGTGTGTGTGTGCGTTACCTATAGACTCAAACGGCTGAACCGATTTTCTTGAAAATTTATACAGTTGTACTATAAGCATCTGCGAGTGTTCTTAGCTAGGTTTTGTGCCGAGGTACCCCCGATAAATATCGAAAATCGATAATCGAAAAAATCGGGTTATAGAAGGAGTGGTTCAATTTAAATCAAATTTGATGCACTCATAGACAAAGACATAAGAAACGATATTCAGAAATTTCAAGGTTGCAGTTCTTACAATAGTGCAGAGAATCGATAATATATACATATAAAAGGCAGGATGTTTGTGTGTGTCTGTTTATCTGTCTGTATGTTCTTTATACAAATCCATAATTTTTATTCGATTCTCACCAAACTTCAAAATTTGACTTACATCCATTCATTTTTCTTTCAGTCTACGGTTTCGCTTTAACTGGAAACAACGATTGCTTTTTAGTCTTTTGAGCCAACGTCCAAAGAGTCTGAGCTCCAGGACCATGGATTAGTTTTAAAGATTTCATTACACCCGGGCAACGCCGGGCTATACTGCTAGTAAAATATAATCCAAATACCTCCGAGCTAATATGGAACGTAAAAATAATTTAAAACATAATTTTGTTGGTTTATTTGTTAATTATAAAACAGACCCAAAATTCCATGTCTGCTATATCGGCAAAAAAGAAGTAAAAAGAAAAAAATAAATAGTCCAACACATGGAGAAGATAAATTAGTCAACTTTCAGCATTTTTAACTTTTCATATGTAGTGAAAAGAGCACCTTACGAAACGAGATATGACGGCCTGAAAGATGAAACGATGTTCTTCTCTGTCAAATAGAAAAAGAACACTCCCATAATGGTTGAATATTTACGTAGTTTTATTAAGTTTTTTAAGCTGAGTAAAGTAAAAGACATAGGAAACTTTCACCAGAAACAAAGAAGAGAGTACTGGATTGCTATGTGATGTCAGTTCTTCAATATGGCAGTGAATGTTGGACAATATCAACGAAGATGAAGAAAAATACTTGAAGCAGCTGAAATGTGGTTCTATAGAAGGATACGGATATCGTGGACTGAGCATGTGAGCAATGACGAGGTTTTGGAAATGATGGAAACGAAAAGGAAATTAATATTGAGCATCAGGAAGAGACAACTGAAGTTCCTGCGACATGCAATGAGGAAGGGGGGCTTGGAGAACCTGATACTAACAGGCCAGATAGAGGGGAAAAAGAGACAAAGGAAAGCAGCGGATAACATATTTGAAGGACCTGAGCAGGTGGATGACGGAACGGGGGTTGTGAGATGTTACAGGAGAAAGTTGTAGAAAGGGATAGGGAGACGTGGAAGGCCATGATCGCCTACGTCCTGAAGGGACAAGGTACATAAAAGAAGAAGTAACATAAATACTATAGGAAGTCACATATATTTATTAATTAGTCACCTTTTTTTATATTTATTTTCAGTAGTTATTCGTATTTGTGTAGACGCTTCGTTTACATATAAAAGAAATATATTTATTTATGTTCGTTTACCGGCTTAAATGTGCAAGAAATCTTCTTAAAAAATTAAGGGCAAATTTTTTTTAACAAGATTTCTCGTAGATCTACATTGGTAGACGAAAATATATAAATATTTCATTTAATAATACACGGTGCGTTAACTCAAACACAAGTATCCAGTAAAAAATAATGTTTAAAGTGATATAAACTACTATGTGTTTCTATTATTTTACCGTATAGAAGCCTTTAAAAAACAGTGTCCCCTTTGACACGAACAAATATATATATATAAATGGTCGTTAAGGTATATATGTATATATATATATATATATATATATATATATATATATATATATACCTTAACGACCATTATTATTAGGCGACCCCAGTGCTTAAAAAGAATAACGGGAAAGTGTCATTTTTTTCGGTTAGTGACAAACAAGTTGTGGTGGTTAAGTTTTTCTGTTATGTTTGATGTGTTTTTTTACTTTTTTCTTTTGAGGACATAAACTAAATAGAATTTGTCAAACTTTTTTTTGATCCGAGCGCTTTCTGCTATACTTTTAGCTATTTTCGAAGATGAATGTTATTTTACGTATAACGGAATGTATGTAGTGTTATGTATGATGTAGAGTAGCAGTATGTGTTATGTACTGAACATGGTAAGTATGTTGTAAACTTGTTCGTAGTTTGCATTATTCAGTATTATTATTTTTTCTTTTTTATCAATAATTCCTCCATTATTTTTATTATTTTTTCTTTTTGCATGCGGATGATGCTGTGATATATTTGTTGTCAACAAGAATATTCCGGATAGAGTTTGGTAGGTCTCCGTGTGTGTTTAAATGAGATAGAATTGAGCTCCGTTTAGTAAGATGAAGTGTGAGTCTTCGAGTTAGTGTCGTAGTTGTAGGGCCGTTATAACCATTTACGAAATGAGGGTCAAGAACGCTTTACATAAAAATTAAATAAAAAACCTAACCCCCACACATAGTCTGTCATTTTTAACGAAACATGCAGGGTCTGGCACGCTGGCCTCTTATGCAAACTGCGGAGCTACGGTATAACTGGACATCTGTTTAACCTCATCCAGTCATTCCTCTCTAACCGCACGTTGAATGTAGTATTAAATGGGCATGCCTCTCAAAACTACCATACGAACGCGGGAGTCCCTCAAGGTTCTATCCTAGGTTCCACGCTCTTTCTGATGTACATTAATGATCTCCCCGACGCCATTAGATCCCAAGTAGGCATGTACGCCGATGACACCACAATCTACTCTCGCCTCGATCAAAAACCAGATGTGGGCGACAAAGCGGACCTCGCTGCCGAGCTTGAAACGGACCTCCAATCCGTAGTGGCCTGGGGTAGAAAATGGCTAGTAAATTTCAATGTTTCTAAAACGAAGCTGTTATCAACTAACCACCATAGACAATCGCATCTACCTCCCATTAGCATGGAACAGGCTGCCTCCCAGAGAGTAAAACAATACGCCTCCTTGGCCTTACACTTTCAGCAGACCTCAAATGGAATGACTATCTCGAATCCATTGCCAAATCTGCCGCTATGAAAGTTGGCTCTCTGTGCAGGGCCCGGAAGTTTTTCCTGCCTGAATCTATCCTGCACATATACAAACCTACCATCCGCCCATGTATTGAATATTGCTGCCATATCTGGTCGGGTGCCCCTGCTACTCTCCTTGGGCTTCTTGGCAAAATACAAAGGAGAATATGTAATGTGGTTGATACTGACTTGGCAGACCGGCTGCAACCACTCTCTCACTGGTGTGATGTGGCTTCCCTGTGCCTCTCCTACAAGTACTTTCATGGCTTCTGCTCCGATGAACTTAGATCATTGGTGCCGCCTAAGCACGAATTTACACGAGATACTAGATTAGCAACTAGGTCCCACCCTTTTACAGTTAAACAGATAAGATGTAACCGTAATTTCTACTCCAACAGCTTCTTTTCTCGCGCTTCCCGCCTGTGGAATTCCCTTCCACATGTCTGCTTTCCCGACAGCTACAATCTTCAGGTGTGTAAATGTAGGGTCAATAGACGCCTCCTATCACACTAACTTCCAATTATTCTCCCAACACTCTCATCTACCCAACCCTCATTCTCGATATCCTTACCCACCTATCACCCACCCTCTGACATTTCCTATATTTAACCATCCTTTCTCTACTCTATGTAGCCCCCTGCGCAGTAGTGGCAGTGAATGCCTTGCTTGGGGTGAAACGCTTATAAAAAATATATATCTAGCTACATATATAGCTACTCTGGCATGTACGCAGCGTTCATTCAGTAATGGATTGGAGCACACTGGCTATTGGGCGTATATAATGATAATATACACGCTAAAAAGTCTGCCTTCATCTACCGAACGCCCATAGCCCAGAAGTAGAATCGCCGACTGACGCCAATTCTGTCGGATTTCAATCCTGTGTTAAAAGCAATCGGAGTCTAACCGTACTGATGAGCTGTGATACAGCGAAACAGATCTGTCTACGGATGACTATATATATATATATATATATATATATATATATATATATATAAACTACAAAAAGTTGTAAGTTTAAAAATGTATTTTTTGACATTATTTGTTTATTTCTATAATAAATAGAAAAAAACAAATACTGTCAAAAATACATTTTTAAACTTACAACTTTTTAGTAGTTTTTCCTATCCACATTTAGACAGTATACGTGGATCATCACTATGTTATATATATATATATATATATATATATATATATATATATATATATATATATGCATGTTTCATTAAAAATGACAGAATAGGTGTGGAGTAGTTTTTCACTTAACCGAGCTGTGCTATTTCAGTCATGCTGATTTCGAAGTCTCGCGAAGGTATTATTGTGATATCTTGACTTTTTAGGGATATTTTAATTTCTGCTCTATTAACGTTCTGTCTCTGTCTTGATATCAATCATTTTGGACAAAAAATGCTTGCCTTAAACGCCTTCCTATCAGTAAACTACAGAAAAAAAACGAAAATTTGACACCAAGCTCCATTACAAGTCAACACTAAATTTTGACTTAAACGATTAGAAGAATTGATTTCTTCTATGGTACCTCGGTTTTGTCCAGAATGTTTTCATCAGGTACTTATTAGACCAGCTGCTGGATGGAAACATTCACTAAATTCCGGTATAAATATAACGATTTGCTATACTTCACAGCTATAATCAACACGGTAGGGCGACTGTTTATTTCATGCCTCAAGAAGTCTTAAGGCCATGTTCCTAGTTAATCTTACTGTGTCGATAGAGTTGTTAAACTTACAGACACTATGCAGAGTTGATTCCTATACGCTCTGTCTGTCTGTCTCTTTCTATCTTTCTGTTTCTCGCTCTCTCTATATATATATATCTAGAAAACACATTCAAATACCTACAATATTCATATCACTTTATCCACAACGGAAAAAGAAAGACACATAAAACAAACAACCTTAACAAAAATAACATTATCTACAAAAATAAATTAAACAAAAACAGATACATAATACTGCCTACCAACTCCATATCATCTACTATCCAGAACCAATTATACAATCTAAACGACATCTAATTAGATACAACCACTCCCAAAACCATTATGGATATTATTCGTTTAAAAATAACCAAAAAAACAAAACAAAAAACAACAACAAAAAAACAAAAACAAAAACAAAAACAAAAAAACAAAAACAAAAAACATAGCAATAACTCAGAAGCAGGCTTATAAAAGATAAGTTGCCAAAAATTTTTCCTCACAATAGATTTGTAAAAAATGCAGAAATTGAAAAAAAAACAACTATTCTATGAGCACAAAAGAGACCGCATAAATAGTAATTTAACAAGTACACTGGTCATACACAAATAAATGCTGCGACAATTTGAACCTAAAAATGCCATACTCTTCAAAAAATAATGTAATTTATTGGTAAGAAAAGAGAGTGCCGCTATCAAATATTACCAAAATATTAATCTACACACCGGCCTTTTCCCAATATCACCATTCCTAATAGAACCAATACTTTCCCACACAAAAGTATTGAAGAAACATATAAAACTCAAAAGCAAACGGTTAATTTCTATCATCTTATAAAAACTGAAAATATATCCGTGTATAAAAGATTAGGTTTTATTAAAAGTATAATAATTTCGGTTGATTTTATGAATATTTTTCGAGTGATTTTTTTCCCCAGTAATCAACAAGTTTTTGTTCATAGATAAGTTAAGTGCCGTACGTGATACACACTTTGAGTGATCATGTCTCGAAAGAGACATGACTGACTGGGGAGAAGATTATCCAGCTGTAGGTTGCCATTGCATTCTGCGGTTGACTGGTTGCCAGCCAAGGCTATAGAACACAATCTGTCCTATTATTTAGCCCATAACTGAAACGGATTAATACCTTTCCCAAGATTATTTGTGCCTAAGAGAATGCAAGGAATTCAACTGGAATTCGAACTCGGCTCCCCGATTTGTCGTTCCGAGTCGATACTGTATTTAAACTAAAATTAAATGTATTTATTTTTTTAATAAACTCCGTCAGTGGACGAAACGCGAAGACGAAAATAAAGTTTTCTTCTTGGCTTTTTAAAGCATCTATCTAATTCTGTTCCTTCCTTCCTTCCTTCCTTCCTTCCTTCCTTCCTATCTATCTATCTATCTATCTATCTATCTATCTATCTATCTATCTATCTATCTATCTATCTATCGCTCTCATTCTGTTCATATCTATCTATCTATCTATCTATCTATCTATCTATCTATCTCATTCTGTTCATATCTATCTATCTATCTATCTATCTATCTATCTATCTATATATATATATATATATATATATATATATATGTATATATATATATATATATATATAATTAGAGTAGATAGACTAAACTACCGCCCGGTTAATACCCCACCCACGTCTATTGAACAGGTGAAGGGGCTCATCCCTTCTTTCCTGCCTAGGATGTGGTTTCCGGTTTTTCTCTTTTCTAATCATCTCACTCTTATGTAGCCCCTGCACATCAATGGCGTTACCGCCTTGCTTGGGGTGATATGATTAATATATATATATATATATATATATATATATATATATATATATATATACTTGAATAAAATATTAAACTTTTTCTTCGTATCTTAACAAACAATAACATTAATATTTTGAATCTTTAAGTGGGTTTTAATCTTGACTTCACAATATCATCCGAAGTTACGCAACACCGTCCAATTCAGACAAGAAAATTAAATTGATTATCTATTATAAAAAATTAAAAACTGCCAATCTCATTATCAGTAACTATAATTCACCTGCAAAATCTAAACTGCAGAGAACCAGTGTCATTTACAAATATATACGACCTTTGAAGAACTGTGTTCTCCAACTATCCAAATCCGTAAACAATTACATTGGCTACAACACCACAAAATTGACGAGAAGATTGACATTGCACTTTTCTCAGAACAGTTCTACCCGATTTAAACACACATCGAGATCTTACCAATCCGTGGTATACTTGTTGACAATACATACATAATAGCATCATCCACATGCAAAAGAAGATTAAAAATAATGGAAGCATTACTAATAAAAAAGAGAAATTTCACATTAAATAACAATGTGCTTACCGTGTTTGGAACTTAACATAAACAAGACACTGTATAAATAAATTCTACACATCTTTATTTACAAGTAAAACAAAATTAATTCTTGGTAATGGCTAAAAGTATAGCCGAAAGCTTTTGAAAGTACAAAAGATTTGAACTATTCTTATATAATTTGAGTTCTAAAACGAAAAAAAATCTTCAGAACACAAAAATTATATAAAAACTTAATGATAATACCTTGTCTGCCATTTTTAACGAAACCTGCATAAAAGAGAGATATCTGCCCAAATATATATATATATATATATATATATATATATATATATGCAGTACTGTGCAAAAGTATTAGGACAAGAACTACTTTATCTTCTATGTGGAAGGTTTACAGAAAATAAACAATTTAATTAAAGAAATTTTATTTCATTTACTCAACAAATTCTTTAACAAGAAAATACTTGTTACAAAATAAATTTAATATTTAGTATAATAGCCTTTTGCTTTGATCACAGCCTTTATTCTGTCAGGCATTGACAGCACAAGCTTCTTCAATGTATCTAATGGTACCTCCTGCCAAGCAGCTTGTATTTGTTCCCAATGTGTATCTTGCAATAACATTAGATTTTTCAGTTCGAGATGGGGGAATAAGAAAATCAGACATATCCAAGGATAATAGAATAATGAGTAATTTCAAAATATCTTGTTTAATAGAAAATATTAAATATAACTTCATTTTAATACATTTCTTTTATACTTAGTTTTAAATAATCGATACTTATTAGCAATTTACTTGGCTTTTCACTCTGTATTTGAATTTCAGTGAGGTTTTTAGGAAAATCAACCCTGTCCTAATACTTTTAGTGAGCAAAAGTGTTTGGACAGGGATGATTTAAACTTTATTTTGATGCCTCATAAAAATGAAATAGTTATTGTTCTAATACTTTTGCACGGTAATATATATATATATATATATATATATATATATATATATTCACAACACTCTAACGTACGCACATACACACAGACGAGCGCTTGAGTATTCCCGCAATAGTGCATACGCGGTCAGTCGCACGCACACTTACACACTATGATATATATATATATATATATATATATATATATATATATATATATATAAAAACTTGACACAAATTAAAAGTTTATATCTAAAAGTCATCCACATACAAGCCTGTTTATATTGTTTTCATCCATGGTTGGATAAACCTAATAGGTGTTTTTTGGTTCATACAACCATGGATGAAAACGTTAGAATTTCTTGCAATTTTAAAAATTAAGCGTTCAAAGTTTCTCCGTTACATGAACGTGAAAAGAACAAAAATGACCATTAAGTGAGCGTTCTTGAAAAAGAAAAAAAAAGAAACGGTAAACAGTAAAATCAGTGATTGTAAATTTGTAAATCGCCTGAAGACACCACTCATGGTAGAAACCTAGATCGCGTAATAACTCGTTTACAAATGAAGAATATATATATATATATATATATATATATATATATATATATATATGTATTATGTTTTAGAATATGTACATAATTTTTTTCATATATATCCTCGACAATCATACGTTTGTTTCAACGTTAGGTGTCCAACGTTTCTTCAGGGGGGAAAAGCAAAACTGAATTCGTCTGCTGCCTATATTTGGTTCATTGTTGTTGCGGGAGGTTGGTTGGGGTTATTGATAATGAAGGGAATGTGTCTTGTGTTGTCTGTTAGAGTTTTGAAGAGCCTGGCGTGTAAGTGCTAAATTGGTAATTAATGGCATTATCTGTTGGAGTGCACGTTTTTATCGGTCGGGTATATCTTTTGGTTAGAATTTCGCAGAGATTCTAAAACCGTTGAAACAAACAGATGATTGTCGAGGACATATATTAAAAAATTATGTACACGTTCTAAAACATAAAAAGTCAGTTGCCGAAAGTGGATGGAGTGATTGCTTGGAGGTTCGTCTAAGATGCTCTGTAGTCGAGATGTGAAAGCTAACACTAATCAGCTAAGTGACAAACTTTATATAATATTATTATATAATTATATGTCTGAGAGCCATGGCTGGATTCTCCTACTTGTGTGGCATGGTACAGAGTCCTGTTATCAGACGTAGGGTCTCCCAGCAGCCATCTTCTTGACCTAGGACAGGATTTGATGTAGGCCTTCTGCATCAAATCCTCCTTCGCCGTCACGAACAAATTCGGGAGTTCTTTTATTTTCAAAACGATCAGAGTGAGTTTTCCGAGCTGTCGTACCTTCGTAATCGCTATAAGACTCATTCAACTCTTTCCGAGTGCCCGGCACTGTCCTCGGGTTGATATCCAAACACTCGAAAATGTTTGTATGAGAGCTTTCGGTGTTTATGCCAAGCAGTATCGTATGCCGTTTCCAAATTTATGGGGGAGTGGTTTGCATAATAGTGCTCTTTTTCTCACAGACGGTACCCAACTGATCCTACTATAGTGTGCAGTCGACAAAATATAAACAAACGCGCATGCGAGAAAAAAGAGAGAAATTAAAATGGCGACCTTATATATATATATATACAATGATGATCATCAAAATATATAAAAAAAAATCTTTCATCCAAATTACTATTCGTGTTTAAACTTATTCCGATTTTTCGCTACTTGATTTAATAGACAATGGGGAGGGCCAAATGTTCATTCATCCCTCACATTAATATAGTTTGCATTTAGGATTCTGAATTTCAATTTAGTAACTGCCGAATTTCAAATTAAGTGCAAAAAAGTAAGAGTATTAATTTACAAAGAAAAAAAAACGAGAACAATAATCATAAAAAGATTATTAAAGGTTAACTAGTTCAAAAAAGTTCTTCTGCTCCGATAAACTTACCTTACTGGTGCCCCCTATATATAAATTTACTCGAGCCACAAGATTAGCAAGGTCCCGCCCTTTTACTGTAAAACCAATAAATTGTAAATGTAAATTATTCTCCATCAGCTTATTTTCACGCACTTCATTTACTTGGTTACCCGACAGCTATAATCTCTAAGAATTTAAATGTCAAGTCAATAGTCATCTCCTATATCACTAACCTGCATCCTCTCTCTCATGCTCCCTTCTCCGTCCACTCCACTCTCACAGTATTCTCATCCTTCTCTTACCCACTTTCTGACACCCCTATAACCTGTTACTCTTTCTCATAACTTTCTTCCTATGTAACTCCCTTGTAAAACAGTGGCCTTGCTTGGGGCGATATGATTATAAAAAAAATATCGAACCTTCCGTCCTCATTTGAAAATTTTTTTTTATGCAAAGGGGTAAAATATTTCTATATACGACTGTACGTCTTCACGGACAGCATTGGAGAAATCGATTACTTCTTCGACGCAGCGTAATATAAACTATGCTTGAATAATTTCTGTTTTAAATATTTCTGCTTACCACATTTCAGCGCTCCATGACTGCTTTTAGAAATTCATTTCTTTGTTAAATTTGAAGTTGAATTTTTTTTATGTGAACTTAAGTTTTTTTCTATTTTATGGTAAAAAGGAGCTTTACAGTAAGAAGCGCCAAAATTATTTAAAATATGAGTGGGCCCGTGCCGTCAAAAATAACAACAAATTATTTATTTCGATATTCCGTCTAAAATAATGGCAACATATATATTGATATATCTCCTACTGACTATATTACGTTAAGTCAGTCAGTTAAGTGCCATACGTGATACACGCTTGGGTGATCATGTCTCGAAAGAGACATGACTGACTGGGCAGAAGATTATCCCGCAGTAGGTTGCCATTGCTTTCTTCGGTAGACTGGTTGCCGACCAAGGCTACAGAACCCAATCTGTCCTGTTATTTGACTCATAGCTGGAGGTGGAAGGGATCTATTATATTCTTAAGTAGTAATAAGTGGGGAATTAGTTTTATATTGTTATGAAGTAATAAACTGGTCCCCCACTTTATGCCCAGTAGAAGCCTTAATCATGTTTCCATTTATTATATTCAGTCAGTCAGTTAATTGCCATACGTGATACACGCGTGGGCGATCATGTCTCGAAAGAGACATGACTGACTGGGCGAAGATTATGCCGCAGTAGGTTGCCATTGCTTTCTGTAGTAGACTGGTTGCCAGCCTAGGCTATAGAAACCAATCTGTCCTGTTATTTAAACCCATAACTGGACGGAAGACACGGATTAATACCTTTCCCAAGGGTATTTGCGCGTAAGTGAATGCAAGGAATTCAACTGGAATTCGAACTCGGTTCCCCGGCGTGATAAGAGAGAAATACCGCAAATTCAACCCAAATTCTGACTTAAACGTCCTATCCCATATACTCATAGATAGTAGTCAAATAAAAATCGAGTATAATAAAACAAACCTAAAATCCAACCTCCTGACAAAAATTATTGTCTACCCATTTAAAAATCTAAGGTCTCACTATGTAGTTTACCCAGACAAAATTAAAAAGTGACCTAAGGCATTCTGCCCCTCTCCTAACCCAAATGTGTATCTCTATAGTTACAAACTGCTGATTGACCAGTTTAGACACACCGAATTCCATTCCCTACAACCACCACTCCCTAATTCCCGAAATGACTATGAATACATCTCACATACTCAAAAATAAATCGTTTTCACCATTTATTTTCAGTTCAACATATCTGAAGAGGAGCGGTTCTGCTCCGAAACATGAAAATTTTTGTGAAGTGATACTGTGCTTTTATAAACCGTTTTAACAACTATTACAACACAACACACACACACACACACACACACACACACACACACACATATATATATATATATTCATAGTTACGTGAATTAAAAATATACATATGAGGCTGCACACATGTATTATTATTCATGTCGATGTTTCATGTGTTATGCAATCATCAGTTGTATTTTTCAAACTGACAGTTTAATAGATTTGAATTTAAGGTACGACTCAAATTCGGTCACTGCTTAACTTAGGTTACTGACTTTTTAAAATGAAGAATAACTCTTGTTATATAAAAAAAGTAGTAACCTAAATTATATAAGATTTAACTACCACGAACATCGAATGAAGTCAAATTTAAATCTATTAAACTGTCACTTTGAAAAATGCACCTGATGATTGCATAACACATGAAACTCCAAGTCGTGCTATCGATGTAGGGCAATCTTGAGGCAAACGATTAATCTAGCCGAATTGAAGAGCTGGGATACAGCGAAACAGGCCTGTCTGTGGATGTTTCATATATAGTCATCCGCAGACAGATCTGTTTTGTTGCATCACAGCTCATAAGTATGGTTAGACAGCCGATTGCTTTTTACCCAGGATTGAAACCCGACCGAACTGGCGTCAGTCAGTGATTCTACCTCTGAGCTACGGGCGCTCGGTGGGAAGGAGGTAGACTTTTTAGCGTGTATATTATCATTATACACGCCCAATAGCTTAGAGTGTTCTAATTCATTGCTGAATGAACGATGCGTAGGTGCCAGAGTAGCTACTGTTTTTCAAAGTCTACTATTCTTCCAGAGGGCTCAATCAGGGTGTGAGAGCGTAAATAGTCATCCACAGACATATCTGTTTCTCTGTATCACTGCTCATCAGTACGGTTAGACAGCCGATTGCTTTTTACCCACGATTGAAATCAGACCGAACTGGCGTCAGTCGGCGATTCTACGGCTGAGCTACGGGCGCTCGGTAGAAGGAGGCAAATTTTTTAGCGTGTATTATCATTATTATGGTAGGAAGGATATATATATATATATATATATATATATATATATATTCTTTACTGCTCAACGAAATAATTATTGTAAAAAATAATAAGGCACTATTACATAGAAAACACGCAGCAACGACTTTTATAACTGGTAATAAAGTTTAATTACAATAGTAAAGAGAATAAATTTAGACACGCGACCTTGCTATTGCCTCTCTAATAAAATGAGCCTTCAATAACTCTCTATTGCCCCCTTCCTTCATGAGCATAAAAGAAGGGATATATATATATATATATATATATATAAACAAATAAATACACGACGGTCTTTATTATAATATGGAGCATTATTAAAACTGAAGGATTAATATACTTAATTTCAAACCTGAGAAGTGCACGAAATTTTAAAAAATAATAAGTCAATGAAAAAAAAATGTTTATTACCTGGTGGCTTGTATGACAGTGAATAATTTTCTACGTGCCGTGTTCTGTTCCTCAGGGCTTCATCAGACTACGCTTGTTTATGTTGATGTGACTACACATTTTTAGAAAAAAATATTTTCTTTTTTATTTAATATATCTCAGTGGGAATTTATAACAACAAAGATGATGGAAACAAAAAGAAAAAAGAGATTTAAATAACACTTTTTTCAATATTGTGAAGAAGTTGGTTTGGTTTGTTTTGCCTTACGGCATATCAACCTCAATGGGTCATTTAAAGCCGACAAAATTTTTAAAATAAATTTTTGTATAGAATATATCTTCTTTATAAGAAATGAGTCTGTAGATGAAATTTCATTGACGTATTTTTGTAAAGAGGTAGATAAATATCGTTCGATGTTGTGCATCATTCCGCCATTGTGAGTCGTTAAAGAGATTTCTTTCTGAGTGAATTATTCGGAAGAATTATTACAAGGGCATTATTGCGCCTTATTCGAAGGATTCATTTAGAAAGCTAACTTTACGCGAAGATATCGGACTATTATGATTCGCTAATAGCGAGTTACCAAAAATTCCATTCAGAATAAAGTTACGAAAGCATAACGTTATACAAATGAATGTCCCAAGCATCATCTGTGGAGAACTTGGAGATTTAAACTTGATCAGCCTGATAATAAGTACTGCTTCTTTTCATTTTTTTTTTTAATCATCTCACCCCAAGCAAGGCATTCCACTGCCACTATTGCGCATGGGGCTACATAGGGGAAGGTAAAGAGAAGGAGTGGTTAGACATAGGGAATGTCAGGAGGAAGGTGACAGATGAGTAAGGATACCGAGGATGAGGGTTGGGCAGATGGGAAGAGTGTTTGATAGAATGGGAGCAGGTTAGTGTGTTAGGAGGTGTCTATTGACCTTACATTTAAACTCCTGGAGATTGTAGCCGTCGGGGAAGCAATCGTTTGGAAGAGAATTTCACAGTCGGGAAGTGCGAGGAAAGAAACTGTTGGAGTAGAAGTTACGGCTGCATTTTATCGGTTTCACTGTAAAAGGGTGGGGTCTAGTTGCTAATCTAGTATCTCGTTCAAATACGTATTTAGGGGGCACTAGTGATCTAAGTTGAATGTCGACAGCATTCACTGAAGCTTTTTTTTATACAGCTGCTACTGATGCAGTTGAAGACTTACTGTCATTTGTATTTCTTTCTTTCTTAGAAAATCCCATATTGTATTTATGTCTATGCTAGGCGTACTAAGAAGCTTCTTATGACCTATCATATGCGGAGAATTTTCAGAGGTCTGACTCTCCAGTGTTCTTGTTCAATATTTTCTTTTCATTCGATAGGGGGTTGATGACTACCATCTCCATCAATACATGATCAGGCATGTCTGATTCTATTGTGTAACCCTTCACTTCGGTTTTTTGATATTTCAACAATGTTTTAGGGGGCAGCTGTTTTCGTCTTCACATTCTTTGCTACAAGTGAAAAGAATGAGTACACACAATTTTGGTGATAGGCAGATCCATGTAGGTAGTTATTAGAGGCAAACCCCTCGAGGTCCTGGCAATCAACGCAAGCGTACCACAGGGGTAACTTCTGGAATTTACATAAATGATCTCCCTAAAAATATACCCGGATCTTTTGTAAACATCTGTGCTGACAATACAACGATAAAAGGAAGCACATCCAAAAATCTTAAGGATCAGAGATTGACCGTTGACCTCTCTTCCGATCTAACACTAACTTTCCAGTGGAAGCAAAACTGGTTGGTTACATTCAATCCCTCAAAAATCAAACTTAGTCGCCAATCAAACTTCTAACTACCGCCAGTCACAAAGAACGAATGTCCCCTCTCCCGTAGAGAGGGATATTGGGCCGCAAACACACACTTGACCTCAAGCTGAATTCCCAAATACGATCCAACTTTCAAGTGATATTCAGTTAAAACTGTCAGATAATAACCTATGGATCCGTGTAAATTATACGGCCGTGGAACATCTATAATTATCCATTCTCATCCTCTCCATATTAATTTCCTAATTTCTTTGATCCAACATTTCGCTACCTAAATGTCATAAATCATGGTTGAGTATGTCAAAAAGTAATGAAGAATGTACAAATCATTTTGAGAACATCCTCTATGTGATTTTTCTTTTGATCTAAAGATACAGGTAAAATAATCGACACCCTGTATTGCTCAAGTAGGTACCTGACTCATCATGATTTAGTCTACCTTTATAAACGCCAGATTAGGCCGAAAAAGCAGTATTTTTGTCATATGTGGACAGGAGCTACCCGGACCACATTTTCCAGTCTTTAAAGAGTTTAAAAGCGTCTCCGATGCCTTTTTTGAGAACAATTATTTTTCACACTCTAAGCTCTTTCTCACAGGCTGAACGTAGCGAGTCTTTCATTGTTCTATAGCTACTATTATGGAAAGTGCTCGGACGAATTGCATTGCTTGGTTCTATTAGAGCTGTCCTTTACGGTTAGAACCCGCCATGCTAAAATTACATAGTAGCAAACCACCCACACTATTGCCGTATTCTATTCAGCTTTTTCTCGCGGACCACGTTCCTGTGGTACAAATTCCCAAAAAGATGTTCCCCGATCACTATAAGCTCAACCTGCTCAAGTCTAGAATCAAGTTATCTTTTCCTCATATCCATATAGATTACACCCTTAAAGTAACTCACTACCTCGAGTGACCCCCGAGCTTTACACAGCCATGCTGTTATAAAGGATTTTTCGACAGTTTCCTGCTGTTATAGAATCCAGATCTTTTCCGATAAGTGCTGATATAAGGTAATTTTCTTGTCTTCCTCCCTGATCTTTCTGTTTGCACTTACAGACAATGGTGTTACGTTTTAGGGGAGGTTGTTATTCTGAAAAGCAAGTTCAATCCTGATCATGTCATGTGCCTGGTATGTCACATGATTTTTTCCCGGTGTTGGAGGCATCAGACGACCCCATTCTTTACACTTCAAGTAACTTTTGTTTTGTTTTGTCCTTTTAATGTTGTGAGCTCTGTTGTGTATAGATACAATATATACTAATTATTAAAGTGTTGTTCAATAAACTCTGGTCCTGAGTATGACGGTAAACTGCATCTGGCAGCAAGGCCTCTTATTGGGAGGTTGTGAGAAGTATGGAACTACCACTTAATTGCTGTTGTTCTCAGGTAGTAGCACCTGATAGGGTCTCATCTATGGTCAAATAGTTAACTCCCACCAAACTGGGGTCAAAACACTAAGAAAGACTTTTGTAGAAACATATACATAAAAATAAACTTTTATAGAAAAATATACATTTTTGAAAGAAAAATATTACCAACAATACTTTTCAGAAGGATAAAATTATTGCTATAAAAATTTTTGAAGGAAAAAAATTATTGGCATAATACATTTTTGAATACAAATCTAGAAGACATCTTCAGTTTTATAAAATAAAATAAAATTTTCATTAGAATGTGACTAAATCAACCGTCTCACTAAAAGTGAACATTAACAAAAAGTACCTTAAAACCCCCCAAAAAGTACCTTAAAACCCCCCCAAAAGTACCTTAAAACCCCACCTTTTTGGCATTAAATAACCCACAGAGGCTGAATTGCTGTTAAACAAAACTGAAACTGAAACCTAAACACAAAAAACTCTTAAAAATACAATTGTACCATTTTCTTTGTCTAACCTTGCAAAAAACATGGCGTTTCTTTAAGCTTATATCATGTTGTTTACTTTGGCGATCTCAGAGTCGTTCGGTCAGTGTCTTAATGGATGCGCTACATATTTAGATTAGGACTCTTCCATAGAAGTTGTTAGTAAAAGATTTTATCTAAGTCTTAAGTGTCTTGTGAACATCAATAATGTCTATGAAGTATGCAAAAGAGACACACATTTGACTAAAAGGAGAAAATAAATAGATAAATGAAATCTTTCAGAAACAAAAGTCACTTGGACGGCGGTTAAAAATTTCTGTTCGCAGATTAATATAGAATCACAGGTAGAATTGAAATTACTGGCGCAAGCTGTTTGTCATAGAGTTTCGATGGATTGGGTTAGAGTTGCTAACCGCCCGTCGTGTTGAAGAGTTGGGAAGAGCGGTTCGCAAAGAAAAAGTTCTTCCTGGTTGAAAGAAAAAGCTGATCCATTATTCTGTCGTGTCAGAAATAGCAGAAGTTATCAAAAGTTTCACCTAACTACTTGCTTAAGGCCGTACAAGTGAGTCTATGAATTAGCCAGCGAATAATTTGGAAAAAGGATTTGGTTTATTATTTCCCCCCGTGGCTTTATCACAGTTCGTTTCCTTTGAGGACGTACAACGTGTCTTCCCCAGTTTTGTGCCTACCAACACAAACAAGAATAGAGATATACAAGGCTCATTCAATAAATAAGGTGAATGTTTTGGTATAAGGACATCTACGAGGGTCATTCAGTAAATGTGGTAATCTTTTCGGCATAAGGACTTCTACGAGGGTCATTCAATAAATAAGGTGAATGTTTCGGTATAAGGACATCTACGAGGGTCATTCAGTAAATAAGGTGAATGTTTCGGTATAAGGACATCTACGAGGGTCATTCAGTAAATTAGGTGAATGTTTCGGTATAAGGACATCTACGAGGGTCATTCAATAAATAAGGTGAATGTTTAGGTATAAGGACTTCTAATACAGATAGAAGCTTACGTTTTTTTAATTTATTAACGTAGTCTCCCAGCAGTGTCAGACACTTTCCATCTGTGCACAAGCTTCCGTATTGCGTAAAAATATTTGGACTGATGTCTCAACCAATCGCTCACAGAATGTTTGACTTCATCGTCACTTTCAAACTACGTGCCCCTCCTGAACGCTTTCAAGGGACCAAACAGGTGAAAGTCTGAAGGGGCAAGATCTCGGCTGTAAGAAGGATGAGGGAGCAGTTCCCAGCCCAGCTCGTTGATTGCCTGCACCGTTTGAGCTGCTGTGTGAGGCCTTGCGTTGTCTTGATGCAGCTGACCTTCTAGTAGGCAAGGCCATCATGGACAGTTTTGTGTGTTGTCCCAACAGATAGGTTCAAAGTCTTTGCAATGTCATCCACTATCACCCTTCTGTCAGACTGAATGGGGTCATTGACTGATTCGATCACCTCAGAAAACCTCACTTCGGTAGGCCTCCCAGGCCTGTCTTCATCCTCAATACTGCTCCGTCCTTCTTTAAACAATTTAGCCCATTTGTAGACATTTAAACATGTGGCACCATACACAATTGACATTCTCCTATGAATTTCCATCTGGTTTGCACCATTCAGCAACCAAAAACTTGATAACTGACCTCTGTTCAATCCTGGAACATGCTTCTTGGTCGGCCATCTTTATCAATCTCCAAAACTCTCAAAGTTTTTTTCAATCTGAAAAAAAAAATCTCTTTGAAAAAGAACAAAAGGAAAAAAGCTTCTATCTGTATTAGAAGTCTTTATACCGAAACATTCACCTTATTTATTGAATGACCCTCGTAGATGTCCTTATACCGAAAAATTCACCTTATTTATTGAATAACCCTCGTAATATAGGGTTATTTGTCAGGTCAGTGAGAAACTGATAGAGAATTCCGTTGTATCTTTACAGACACATAACCTTGTGGTAAAAGTATAAATAAAATTAGTTAAGAAAAAATTTATTCCGCCTTCGAATATCAAAATAACTAAAATATGTTCATAACTTATTAATGTCCTTTGCTGGTTTTTTCATGTAATGTATCCTCTTAAAAAAAGCTAATTGCATTTTATTTTATAACAGACAGAATTCTCATTTCAGAAAATAAAGTTTCAAACATTGGAATGTTTCTTTGTTAAATAAGATAGCCAAAAAGAAATTACCAAAAGATAATGAAACTCTCAACGTATTGATTATGATGTTAATGCTGATCCTGGTAATGTTAACGTTGTCGGCCATGATGAAAAAAATTACAATAAAATATAACAGAAAGAAAATAACTCCAATTACAATTTTCAGTGACGAAGTGATTGCAACGCGCAGAGAATTGCAAATATCGCAGCGAAAATATTGAAATGGCCCAACATCATTTTGAAATCAACCGAATCCAATTATTCCGTCATATTTCCGTTTCATTTCTGAACTCAATTATTAGTTCCTGTCATATAATTGAAAATGACTGCTTGTTATGATCGGCGTTATGATTTTAATATTTCAATCATGTTTCTTGTCTTTGATTGATGCTTAAATGTGCGTTGTTCTGCGTAGTGATTCGTGCAGCTAGACCCGCAAATAACGTTACTAAAAGAAAAAAGAATTCAAATATTGTGAGATCATCAATGATTTATTAGTGTGTGATTTTTTTTATTTTTACTTTTCAGCAGGATCGAACCCCTCGTCTCTGGCTTCAGTTCTTCAGACCCTAACACTATATCATTGTTGTGGAGTAAGTTATAATCGTGCTATGTCGGTTGCTAATCGACTTAACGCACCCAAAATGTTGAGAACTTGGTAATCTTCCACCGTAAGCTGACTCCTTAGTATACATCTAGCTGCCGACTAATATCAACTGCCTAGGAGTTCTACTGAACTCCAATAGAAGTCTAAAGAACTCTCTAGAACTTCTAAGAGCCTCCTAAGAACTTTTCAAGAACTTCTCGAGTTAACTTCTTATTAGCTCTTATAGGATGGAGAGTCCATTTTCTGGAGAATAGGTGTGTTTCACCATAACATTTATATAGGAGGAAGAGTCCATTATCTGAGCAATAGGTGTGTTTCACCATAATATTAATATAGGAGGAAGAGTCCATTATCTGAGGAATAGGTGTGTTTTACCATAATATTAATATAGGAGAGAGTTCATTATCTGAGGAATAGGTGTGTTTTACTATAACAATAAAAAATTGCATGACGGACACTTCATTTTTACTTTTCTCGTTTTATTATACAAGAAACAATAGCTGTAACATTATTTGCAAAAAGAAGCATGAGTGAGATGATTTGGAGAAGTCATTTTGACTTCATGGTTAGACATTTGCAATGTTGTTAATTTCATTAAGGAATCTGGATACTGGGCACGCCGTTGACACTTCAAATTTCTTGTGGAGGTCACTTGCTTTCGTATAGTTTTAATTTTATATCCAAAACTTAATGAAAATCCAAATCCCTCAGAATTCCACGCCAACTTAGTCTTCTGACCAGTAGTTTGAAATTCTGGGCGAGCCAACCCATTGTGCGCACGAAAACTGTAGGGAAGAGAAAGAAATGCAGGGGGAACAAACTTGATTCTGGCGGGTGTGTTTTTCATGTTTTTTGACAAGACTTAGTATTCAATTGCTCCGTAGAAATGTTAGAACTTTTAGAAACAAATTACCTACTTTAATTATGAAACAACCAACCAAGTCAAAACCAACAGTGAACGATATGAAACTAAGTTTAGAATTATTTTATAATCTATTCTATAGGTCAGTTTGTCGTTTATAGTATACTAGCATCATAGCCCGGCGTCGTCCGTGCAATTCAGAACATTTTAGTAGTAGTAGAAGATGCCAATGAGAGGAGTAGATGGAAATCATTTACAGACAGTTGATTTTCTGCATAAAATATTTAGCGAAAAAAAAGCTTTATTTTTAAAAAATTTATTTTCTGAAGTATGAAATATTAAATTAAAAAAATAAACTTAAATAATTAAATTAACCATTGACACTTTTCTTTTTACATATTTTGTTTTTGTTTGAAAAAACACTTTTTAAAAAAATATTTCCTTTATTTCAAAATTACGGGGAAACATTTTCACATTTTTTGTTGACCAAATGAATTTTTAAAAAGTCGGAATAAAAATTAAATATAAAGGGTCATTTTGTCTTAACAAAAAATATTTTAGTCGCGTTTGACACGTGTGATTTGATTTCTGTAACGTAATTTAGCAGCCATCTTAGATCTTAGATGTAAACAATCGTATCCATTTGCCAAATGGGAAAATTGCTGAACTTAAATTCAAAAAGTATGTGTCAATCTGGCTTTCCTGTAGCTTAAAAAATGTAGGCCTGCATAGGGAACAGTCACACACAGACTCACAGCTTGTTGTGTATATATATATATATATATATATATATATATATATATATATATATATATAGGTTTCAGAGTTAAATTGGAAAAAATTACAAAAGTGACATTTGTGTTGCCCTTAAGTTTTCGCTTGAGAACGGAAAACAGTAACCATGTATGCTACTTTTTAGTTTTTTCAACGCATTATTACAAAAGATGAAGAAATATTTTACATGGCATCAGAAACGAAACAGAATGTGGTTATCTCAAAATAATAAAAAAACAACAGTTCCAAAACCAATGCGGAGACTCCATATGTAGAAATCCTTCCTTGTGTCTGTTGATATATGAAAGGTATCGACCATTATAAGCGTTTGGAACATGGAAGGAGCATTAGTGAAAAGTTTATTGCGAGAAACTTGATTGAGTAAGCATATTTTATAGTCAATGTGCCCAGGTTTGATAATTTGATAAATAGTAAATTCTCCAGCATTACAAAATATGTAAAACAAATCAAAGAAAAAAAATAAGATCATTATGGGCGAATGAATTTCCACATTCTTCGCAGTCAGCACATTTAGCACCTAAAAATTTTAATATCTGTCGTTAATTTAAGAGAAAATACAACCTTCAGAAACAAAGAATACATTTGGGAAATCTTTTAAACTTATTTTCGTGAGAAACACAGATTTAAAAAATGTGGATTTGACAATTTGCATTTCAGTCGGTCCGGAGTCATTGAAAATGAAAATGATTACATTTTTGCCAAATAATATTTAAAGACGATCATCTTACACTTGTTTCTAGGACTTCTTTTTGTAAAATATATTTACTTTACAAACATATTAATATAATGTTTGACTAAATGTAGCTTAGATGTGGAACAAGGCGGAAAGAATCGAATACACTATAAGAATGGAGCACACAAATCAGACATAATTGATTTGGCTAGATAAGCTTACTATTGGCAATAAGATAAGCTTACTATTGGCAATAAGATAAGCTTACTATTACACTACGTTGAGGTTCAGAAATGATGTTCTAAGCCCAGGCTCTGATTTGGTACAGGGCCGAAAATATAGAAAACTCAGTGGTGATCAAACTCACAATTCAGTCGTAATTGATTTTGAAAGACAAGTTTGCTAAACATTACAGAACGTCGAGGTTTTCAAATGATATTTTAAGAGTAGTCTGATTTGTTACAAGGTTGAACGTATGAAAAAACCAGGAAAGATTGAACTCAAACCTCAGTCGTAATTGTTTTACAGAGAGAAGCTTGCTAAGAATCACAACACACTGAGGTGACCGAATGATATTCTAAGCGTATTTCTGATTTGGTACAAGGTCAAAAGTATGGAAAAACCAGTAAAGATTGAACTCAAGCCTCAGTCGTAATTGTTTTACAGAGAGAAGCTTGCTAAGCATCACAACACATTGAGGTGACCGAATGATTTTCTAAGCGTATCTCTGATTTGGTACAAGGTCAAACAAATGAAACACCAGTGAAGAAAGTACTCACGATCCAGTCGTAATATGAGACAGGCTTGCTAACTTTTAAACAACTTCGAAATGCCCAAATGATTTTCTATACTTATCACTGTACAAGCTCGAACGAGTGGAACATCTAAATGATCGCACACACAACATAATTCTGTAATCGATCTCGACCTGGCCGCCTTGATATAGTCACTTTCTCACCGGCGCAATGTGGCTTTTCTGTGTCTCTTCTACAAGTACTTTCACGTCTTTTCCTCCGATGAACTTAGCTCTCTGGTCCCCCCTATGCATGAATTTGCTCAAGCCAGAAGCTTAGCAAATAGGTCCCACACCTTATTGTGAAACCAATAAAATGTAAACATAAATGCTACTCCATCACTTTCTTTTCTCGCACTTCCTGTCCGTGGAATTCCCTTCCGTTTACTTGCTTCCACGACAGCTACAATCTCCATGAGTTTAAGTGTAAAGTCAACAGTCACCTCCTATCTTGCTAACTTGCATCCTCTCTCTCATGCTCTCTTCTCTGTCCACTCCACTTTCAGTGTCTTAACCCTTCTCCTACCCACTTCCTGACGCGCCCTGTTAGTCTTTCTCATAACTTCCCTCCTATGTAACCCCCTACACACCAGTGGAAATGGGCTGCCTTGCTTGGGGCGATATGATTATATAAATATTAAAAAATATTCGTAATTGATTTATCAAGACAACCTTGAAAACGATTTAGACCAAGCCTGAAAGTAGTGCCAAATCATTTTCTAAGCGTAGCTCTCATTTGGTACAATGCCAAAAATATGAACACATAGTGCCGAACACACGTCTCATAATAAATCTAGCGAGACAAGCTTGTTAACCATTGTACTGCATCAGTGTTCTAGAATGGTCTTGTTAGCATAGCTCTGATTTCTTACGAAACCGAAAATATGAAAAACCTTGTGGACATTGAACTCGCAAAATAGGCAAAATTAATCTAGCGAGACAAATTCGTTAACCATTACACAACGTCGATGTGCACAAATGATTTTGTAACTCATTTGGTACAATTCAATATTCTATCACCTTGACACCCATCTTTATCTTACTCTTTCTTCGACGTCCCCTCAACTTGTTTTTTTCTCTCACTGTGATCTCCTGCCAATAAATACTAAAAATAGTATGAAATACATCATTTCTTTAAAAACACTGGGTTGGCCTAATAATGATGGCCGGTAGTTTATGGTACACTCAGTTAAGATCATGCTCACGACTATGTCGTAACAGATCTAGGAGTCAAGCTTGCTAGCCTTTACACTATGTCGAAGAGCCGAAATGATTTTCTAAGCGTAGTTCTGATTTGCTAAAAAGCCGAAGGTATGAAACAACCAATGAAAATGGAACTGACCACTCAGAATTGATCTAGCGAGACAAGCTTGCTAAAAGTTACACATCGTCGAAGTATCTAAATGATATTCTAAGCGTATCTCTGACTTGGTACAAGCCCAAAAATATGGAAGACCCAGTGAACTTCGAACTCACGACACATTCGTAATTGATCTTCTTTTTCTTCTTTTATTTACCATGTCCATTCAGGACGTAGGCGATCATGGCTTTTCACATCTTCCTGTCCCTGGTGGGTCTTAGCACGCTTTCTCTTGTTGCACCATGCAACCCTCGTTCCGTCATCCACCTGTTCAGGTCCTTTAAATATGTTATCCGCTGCTTTCCCCTGTCTCTTTTTCCCTCTCTCTGGCCTGTTAGTATCAGGTTCTACAAGCCCTCCTTCCTCATTCATGTCCCAGGAACTTCAGTTGTCTCTTCCTGATGCTCAGTATTAATTTCCTTTTCGTTTCCATTCTTTCCAAAACCTCGTCATTGCTCACATGCTCAGTCCATGATATCTGCAGCATCCTTCTGTAGAACCACATGTTTTTGCAAGGTCGAATTATGCAAAACTGTGTAGATTGAACTCACCCCTGTGTCTTAAATAATCTCGCGAGAAACGCTAGCTAAGAATTACACTACGTTGAAGCGCCCTTATACACCCTAATTTTGCGATGTACTAAACTAACATATAGCTGGCACAAGGCGGAAATGTTTTAGCTTCCTTTCTATTTGAACTTACTATGATGTCATAATCTTGTTTGAACATCGTCGAAGTGCCCACAAACAATCATTTACAGCTTTGTATATTCTTTTTTTCTGACATGCCAGATGCGTATTATACTAAAAATATTCCGTTTCATATTGCTTGTAAACAAACAGCCAATCAGTCACAGAAATGTTCCTCTGTGTATTCAGTTTGACTTCCATCAAATAGCCAATCACAAGCTTCCTTCTGATCATAGCCATTATCATCTGAGCGTTTATTCAGATTAATATCACTTCCGAATAATAAATGATTGTTTAAACGTTTCAGTTTTGATAAAGATGTCCTATTGTATGATGACCAGTCCGCTATTTGCAAAGATGATTTTCGTATGTCATATTTCAGTCAGTTAAGTGCTATACGTAATAAACGCTTTGGGCGATCATTTCTCGAAAGAGACATGACAGACTGGGCAGAACATTATCTCGCAGCAGGTTGCCATTGCTTTCTGCGGTAGACTGGTTGCCGACCAAGGCTATAGAACCCAATCTATTTTTTTATTATTTAATCTATAAAAACTCTAGAACTTCTAAGAACTCCCATGAACTTTCCCAGAACTTCTCGAGTTAACTTCCTGTTAACTCTTATTAATATAGGAGGGCGAGTCTATTATCTGAAGCATAGGTGTGTTTCACCATAACACCTTTGTAGCTATCATTTTTAGCTATCTCTCCTAATCCCTGTTCTACCAACTCTTTACACAAGTTTTTTTTAAGTAGGTTTTCCGCTGTTTTTTGCCTGTTTTTTCTCTGTTTTTCTTGTCATGTAAGTGTTAAATTTTTCAAACCGTCTTTCCTTAGAAATATGTACCCTAGAAATTTCAATTGTCTGATGCAAATTATGTGTTTTCATTTTCTTTAAAATTTTGTCGTTGCTCACATGCTCAGTTTTTGGTATTCTCAAGATCCCTCTATATAACGACGTTTCTATTGCCTCATATCTTTTTCCTCTGTGAAAGGATTTTATATCATTCACTACCATATAGAAATGATATTATATAACATTTCCGTACTCTTGTCTTTGTTTTTAACGAAGTTTTTCTGCTTCTTAATATTTTTCTTAACATCTGTTAAGAAACAGTGGGGTATGACAAGGACTAATCTACTTCTGGCCTTCGTGGTAAATTTTATTATGTAATGTGTAAACTATAACCAACATGGATCGTTCAAAATAACATTTTAGATTAGTATCAACAACAAAATAACATTTTACATTAGTATCAACAACAAAATAACATTTTACATTAGTATCAACAATTAGTTTTCACAAACTCTATGGACTCTTCCATGGTAGACAAATAATCCTTTCCTACACAGATGAGTAGTTGGTGTTTGTCAGAACAGTTGAACCGCCGCTCGTTGGTCAGCAAGAATATAGACTTATTACCCGGACTTACTTCTTTGTATGTATCTGACTTCCACTAACAAGTATTCCTGAATCTAACCGGGTACAGGTTGCATATCATTTATTCAATATACTTACATTTTTCCTCTCATATCTGTTTTTTGTTATTATTATATTGTGGAGTTTTCTAACAAGAATCCACAAGAAAATGTTACGTCATAACAAAGTGTGTTAGACAGGAAATCATTCAGTAGGTATCCATGTTTCTTAAAATTCATTAATGTTGTTAGATTATAAATGAATTCTGTAAAAATAAACTGTGTGCTCTTAGTATATAGATTTTTTTTTTACATAATCATTTTACCCCAAGCAAGGCGGTAACGCCACTGATGTGCAGGGGGCTACATAAGAGTGAAGAGATTGGAAAAGAGACCACCGGAAGCCACATCCTAAACAGAGAACAATGGATGAGCCTCTTCACCTGTTCAATAGATGTGGATGGAGCGTGAACCGAGCGATAGTTTAGTCTATCTACTCCAATTGAAAAAAAAAAAAGAAAAAAAATGAGAAGATTGGAAAAGAGAAAACCGGAAACCGCATCCTAACCAGGAAACAAGGGATGAGCCTCTTCACCTGTTCAATAGATGTGGGTGGAGTGTGAACCGGGCGATAGTTTAGTCTATCTACTCCAATTGAAAAAAAATGTGATAAGATTAGAAAAGATGCACAAGAGTTTACATAAGGGAACAGTGAAGAGAAAGAGGAACAGATCACAGTGGGTGTCGGAGAATGGATAAGATAAGTATGAGAACACTGGTGTGAAGAGAGCTGAACGAGAGTAAAGTGGCAAGGAAGAAGAACATGATACAAGGGTTGTCAGGGAAACGATGCGAGTCAAGGAGATAAGAGATGGCACTTGACATTGAATTTAAATTACTGGAGATTTCAGGGAAGCAAGTATACAGAAGGGAGTTCCAAATGGTGGAAGTGCGAGAAAAGAAGCTGATGGAATAGAAGTTGTGGTTATATTTTATTAGTTTCACTGTAAAAGGGTGGGACCTAGTTGATAGCCTAGTAGCTGGAGTAAATTTTTGGAAAGGGGGCATCAGGGAGCAAAGCTCATCGGAGCAGAAGCCGTGAAGGTATTTGTAGAATGGGCAGAGGAAAGCAACATTGCGACGGTAAGAAAGTGACTGGAGTTGAGCTGCCAGGTCGGAATCGATAACATTGCAAATTCTTTTATGGATTTTGTTGAGAACCCCGAGATGAATAGCAGGGACACCCGACCAGATGTGACAGCAGTATTCAACATACGGGCGGATGCTAGATTTCTATATTTGCAAAATTTGTTCTTAATATATATATATATATATATATAGTCATCCGCAGACAGATCTGTTTCGCTGTATCACAGTTCATCAGTACGGTTAAACTCCGATTGCTTTTAACCCAGGATTGAAACCCGACCGAAGTGGCGTCAGTCGCTAGTTCTACCTTTGGGCCATGGGCGCACGGTAGAAGAAGGTAGACTTTTTTGCATGTATATTGTCATTATACCCGCCCAATAGCCAGAGTGCTCTAATCCATTACTGAATGAGCGATGCGTACATGCCAGAGTAGCTACTGTTTTCCAAAGTCTCCCATTCTTCCAGAGTGCTCAATCAGGGTGTGAGAGCGTAAATAGTCATCCGCAGACAGATCTGTTTTCGCTGTATCACAGCTCATCAGTACGGTTAGACTGCGAATGCTTTTAACCCAGGATTGAAACCCGACCGAAGATATATATATATATATATACCTGCAAGCACGCAAAACAACAATGTTCTATCGCTAAACTGAAACTTATTGACTAAAATCATGAAAGATCTACAAGTTAGGCTGATTTATGTTGAAACAAAAGAACAGCAAAAAAAAAAAAAAAAAAACACTACCGTAATTCCCCATGTATAATATGCCCTTTTTTTCCCCAAAAAGTAATAAAGAAAATTAGGGGTGCGTGTTATGCAAAGTTACTATTTTTTTTTAAATGTCCATTTTATAGGGCGATTTCAGTTGCGAAATTCCTATTCACCACAAACATACAATTTGACAATAACATTCAGCAACAGTATGGATGTCAAATACAATCATATGTACCTAAAAATGCTTACAAATATAAAATTAATAAGAATTATCATGAAACTAAATTAGAATAATATTATTCTACGTTTAAACCATATTTTTGTGAAAACATTACGGCTATGCGACGAGCTATGGACATCGCCATGTTATTTCTGCATGTGTTCTGACTAGTCGTGATTACCGGAATAAGAAAGTTTATTTTGTTGGATTGTACATTTTATAAAAAAAAAAACAGGTCAATGAGTTTACGTAGTAGACATAATATAGGTATTTCCGTTTCCTTTTAAAATCTTTATGATCAGAAATTTTAATGAATGTCTTCAATTACAGCTTGAATAAGAGTAGAAAACGCTGAGCGTAATGAAGCTGGGGAGGTTTAAGTAATAGGCTTTCATTACCAAACGAAGGATGCGTATCGCGGGTGAGTAAAACATTTTTTTCACACATTGAGCAAAATTTTAGGAGTGCGTATTATGAATGAAGGCGTATTATGCTTTGGAAATTACGGCAATTGCTTTACAAGAAATCTCTACGGACGTGTGACACTTTATGATCAATAAGACTTCCGACTATGCATACAATTGTTTACATCTTTCCACATAGACAAAAATAGTGGCTGTGTAGTACTAAATTAGTGTCTGTGTCTCATCATGTTACCATCGAAATAGCTAGATGTAACTGTAAGTTCTATGCTAATATTTTCTTCTCTCGCACTACTTGCCTGTAGAACTCTCTTCAGGATTCTTGGTTTCCAGTTAATTTTGATCTTCAAAAATCTCTGTGAAATGTCAATCCTTATCTTTTGTTTCCTTAATCCTTGTTCCTATATTGTTCTCCCCCCTTATAAAAGCTAGCCGTTTCCCATATTTAGTAACCGCTTGCATCTTAGTGGCATTATTGCCTTGCTTGGGGTGCAAAGATAAAAAAAAACTCTCTCTCATTTTATACCTGAGGTTATAAACTAGCATATCCTGATACCACGAATATAAAACAGTTTAGTCGAAAATAACCACGGGTATATTTTGGTTTATGGAAGCAAGGTAAAGTAATAGATTGCGATTCGTACTGAAGAATCGGAAAGTCGAGATCGAATTCCAATCGAGTTCATTACATTCACTTCTTTTGGTAAAGGCATGAATCTAACTTTTTCCTATCAGCTATGGGTAAATTTCAAGAGGAGTTTTATAAACTTGGATGCTATAGGAGAAAAACTCTAGATTCAAAACCGTATGCTCCTCAGCTATGAGTAAATAGCAAGACAGGTTGGATATATAGCATTGGTTGGCAGCCAACTTAACTTTATATGATGATATGGTAATCGAATGTTGCTTTAAACAATTCTTTATTGCAACTGAAATGTTTGTATCTGTTGATAGACTCTAATTTTGCAAGATATGGCCAGAGTAAGAAAAATGTTGCCAAGATTCAAGTCTTAACTCAAACTCTATCAATTTCTGTTTGTGTTAATTGATCGATTTAAAAAAAGTTTGTACACTTGTCAATCATTGTGCGATTCTAATTAATTCACTTGTTACAAAGGTACATGATAAGAGGTTAATGACATTGTTGGCAACATATTGTTCCAACAGGGCAAACGAAAACTCATGGGTAATTGCACACGATTCGAACATCCGTAACGAGTGTTTAGAACAAGAAAAAAACATTTTAAGTGAAATAAAAGAATAATAATATAAAAAATTAAGGGATGGCTGGCGGATAAGATATACACCATTTGATTGCAATTTATGCTATTGTTTATAAATCTGAATAACTTGTACGTTGAATCAGTGCTGAAATTACGCTCAACACTAAAATGAGGCTTGAGCCAAAATTCTGTCGACGGGAAATGGCGTCCGTTTGATCGGTGATTAAAAATACAGGCTATTATCGAGTAAGAGCGGATTTATGACATAGACAGGCCATGCAATATTGATTTATAGCTAGCAACATGGCAGTTTTGTGTTTCGTGATGCACCAGACAAGTTTAATTTCCTCGGATTCAAATTACTGAATAAAAAGCAGCGTGTGTTTCTGCTTGGCATCCAGAAAGTATCAAAAGGCGTTCATTGGTATTTTTAGTGCCTGTAATTCACCACAAATATCGATGCTAGGATCGGTCCGAATGGATTCAGGAGAACATTTAGTACCACACATCTATTTATATATTTAATATTAAATTGTTAAATGCCGGGAACATGAGAATTAACCGGGTAATCTTTACGTTTGAATGAGATATTTTATTAAAGCCACTATTACTGAGTGTTTTAAAATATGGGGAAAAAACTACTTTTAAGATTGCATTTAAATTTTTGATGCTCAAAGTTGACTGGAAAACAACAAGCTGAAAGAGAGTTCCTCAAGCTAAAACGCGATAGAAGATACTGTTAACATAAAACTTACGGTTACAATTGTAAAATGATGAGACTTTGTCACCAAAACTTGTATTATGCTTAAATTGACGAAGGTTCATCAGAACAATTGTCATGAATATATTTATAGAAGATGCACATGAAGATACATTACGGCTGTGGAAAAGTGACTGAAGGTGAGATGCCAGGTCAGAACTAATAAAACTGCAGATTCTTCTTTGAATTTCATCAAGTATCTCGAAAATATAGCATAAGCAGCACACCAGATGTGTTAGTAGTATTTAAAGCAAGATCTATCTGAACTTATTTATAAATGGAACTTTGTCTGTGTGTGTGTGTCTCTGTGTGTGTGTGTGTGTGTGTGTCCGTTACCTATAGACTCCGAAACGGCTGAACCGATTTTCTTGAAAATTTACACAGTTGTACTATAATCGTCTGCGAGTGTTCTTAGCTAGGATTTGTGTCGAGGTACCCCCCATAAATATCGAAAATCGATAATCGAAAACATCGGGTTATAGAAGGAGTGGTCCAATTTTAATAAAATTTCATACACTCATAGACAAGGACATAAGAAACGATATTCAGAAGTTTCAAGGTTTTAGTTCTTACAATAGTGCAGAAAATCGATAATATGTATATATATAAAAGACAAGATGTTTGTGTGTGTCTGTTTATCTGCCTGTATGTCTGTATTTTTGAAGCCCTTTTATTTTAGTTTTTGCTTCGGGTTTGGCTCTAAGTAGGTATATTTGTGGTTCTTAGTCTCAGCCATGATACCATTTACTCAGAGGACTTATTTAGCCTTCAAAATTCAGTTTACGACGAAAATAAATAATTTGATATCGATACCAATTAATCAAAATTTGACTTATATCCATTCATTTTTCTTTCGGTCTACAGTTTCTCTTAAATTGGAAACAACTATTGCTTTTTAGTCTTTCGAGCCAACGTCCAAAGAGTCTGAGCTCCAGGACCACGGATTAGTTTTAAAGCTTTCATTACACCCGAGCAACACCGGGCTATACTGCTAGTAGATTTATAAATATGTAAGATAGTTTCTGTCGAGAAAAATGTTTAGTAATTTTCGAAGATACTTTGCATCCAAATTTCCAATGAAATTTATAATAAAATAATTTGCAATACATTTTATCATAAATTGTTCATTGATAAGTATAAATTATACAAAGTTACGTCAAAAATTATCCCATGATCGAAATTTGAAATTGATTATACTAGTTTTCTTACTGCTGCTACAATTAGCAATGTCTCCGTTAGCAATGTGCATCTTGGAGGAACAAAAAGCAGTGATCCGAATCTGCAGAGAACTCTCTATTTAAGTGATGCTAACTCGCCAGTTCGCCATTACTATCTCTTGAGCTTGCTGAATCTCTTCGCTTCTGGTAAGGGTTGTAGGGGCGTCCTGCTCTTTCTTTTGGCATCACGCCTGTCCGGCCACTCATACACACTTCTACACGATAGTGCACGATTGACGTGTTGTGTTAAAAAGCTTCTGACGAATTTCAGCCCCCAACACATCTTCCGACCAGAAAAATCGGTTCACTGCCCTTTGCTTCTGCATGGTGCACACTTCTAGCGGAGCGGCCATGTTTACACTGTAACAACAGCAAAAAAAAAAAAAAAATGGAGCGATCAAATTCAGACTCCTGTCACGTGACCACAATAGTAATAGTAATTATAAACAGGTATGAGTAGAAGGTAGTGTAATAAATGTAAATATATACTACCGGCCATAATTATTAGGCCACCCCAGTGTTAAAAAAATGATGTATTTAATACTATTTATTAGTATTTATTGCCAAGTGAATAATTGTAAATGAAAATAGAATTTTTTTTGTTAATATTGCACAATAACATGTGTATAAAATGAATTTATAAATATCTAATAGCTTTAAAAATCACAAACGGAAACATCTCTCAAGAGATCCCTTTCGCCAATAGCACATCAGGAGAGAAACGTTCTCAAAGAACGAAAAAAATATTCACGTGAGCAAAAAGGTGGGGGGAACAGAGGCGTGTAAACAATTCGTGAGGGGAATAAAATTGAGGGAAAATGATTAAATATTTACAATTAGATAAAATATTTACAGAAATATGTACAAAAATAGGTGAAAGAAGCGGGATGAGTGTTAATAAATGTCCCCGAACAAGTCCAACGACTTAAATATCTAATAATTACCTATACTACAGTTTAATAAATGAAAGAACGAACAAAATTTAGGGTGATTCGGACGAGTTCATCTTTGCTTCCTTGCATTGCATTAATAATAACAAAAGAACTATTCTATTTTCATTTAGTAATAAATACTAAAAATAGTATGAAATACATCATTTCTTTTAAAAAACAGGGGTCACCTAATAATTATGGCCGGTAGTGTATGTTATGGCGATTGTATGGATAATTGTTGACCTCCTTCGTAAATATAATATTTTCTTTCCAGTAACGATTGTTTTGATTTTTGAATAAAAATAATCTCTTCCTTTTTTTCTCTTTGTGTGATTTAATGTTTATTCATGTTGTATTATATAAGGAATTAGTACTTTATTTAGTCCGTTCTATTACAGGACTTTATTTAATCCGTTCTATTACAGGACTTAATTTAATCCGTTCTATTACAGGACTTTATTTAATCCGTTCTATTATAGGAGTTTATTTAATCCGTCCTATTACAGGACTTTATTTAATCCCTTCTATTACAGGACTTTATTTAATCCCTTCTATTACAGGACTTTATTTAATCCGTTCTATTACAGGACTTAATTTAATCCGTTCTATTACAGGACTTTATTTAATCCGTTCTATTATAGGAGTTTATTTAATCCGTCCTATTACAGGACTTTATTTAATCCGTTCTATTACAGGACTTAATTTAATTCGTTCTATTACAGGACTTTATTTAATCCGTTCTATTACAGGACTTTATTTAATCCGTTCTATTACAGGACTTTATTTAATCCCTTCTATTACAGGACTTTATTTAATCCCTTCTATTACAGGACTTTATTTAATCCGTTCTATTACAGGACTTAATTTAATCCGTTCTATTACAGGACTTTATTTAATCCGTTCTATTACAGGACTTAATACAATCCGTTCTATTACAGGACTTTATTTAATCCGTTCTATTACAGGACTTAATTCAATCCGTTCTATTACAGGACTTTATTTAATCCGTTCTATTATAGGAGTTTATTTAATCCGTCCTATTACAGGACTTATTTATTTGAACAGTATGTAAAAAGTGGAAGTTCGTGCATGATTCTTAGCAAAAAGGAATTCATGAATATATATGATTTATTGATATAATCGATTTGATTCTTTGTCTCTTCTCTTGGGCTTTTCCAACTTCATAAATGTATTGGGTGTTCTTAAAACTAGATGTGAACTTCTCGGTCATTCGCCAAGCATGAGTGTACACCTTTTTCTCCATGTTCATCATGAGTTCTGAGTCTGTATTTGACGAGTATTTCACTACCTCGCTCCTTCTCTACACGGTGTCCTTAAAGCCCGGATAGATATTCAAAAATTCATATTTTCAAGAAATAAAGTTTTCAGCAAGATATTATTGAATTGGAATATTAATAAATAACATATTCTGTTTGAAGATATCTAATGCAAAGCTTGGTGCGCTTCCCAATATTCACGTAAACCCGATACAATAATTCCATATTGCTGTCAATCAAGTGTGTTGCATCTGTAATTTTCATTGAGTACACCTTCTCTTTTAGCATATCCCAGAAAAAGAAGTCAATTCTTTCTTCTATCGACAAAACCACGTTTAATTTATGAAGGTAAAAATATAGTTCATGAGATTTGTTATGTATCCAGACTTCAGAACCACCCTGTACTTTGGCATAATTTCTTTTAGCAGTAATTTTCTGCGATTTGCATTGAATCTTAATGTTGTCTAGCATATAGTAAAAGTTTTCAACTTTTTCTTCTGTACTTTCTCTTGTCGGTGTATATACTCTTACATTAAATATAGTAAAAAGCTTCTTTCAGTTTAACTACAAGAATTATTTAATATATTTGATAACACATTTCATCATGTCTGGGTGTTATATCTAAACTTATTTATAAATGTAACTTTGTCTGTGTGTGTGTGTGTGTGTGTGTGTGTGTGTGTGTGTTTGTGTGTGTGTGTGTCTGTGTATGTGTCCGTTACCTATAGACTCCGAAACGACTGAACAGATTTTCTTGAAAATTTACACAGTTGTACTATAAGCATCTGCGAGTGTTCTTAGCTAGGATTTGTGTCGAGGTACCACCGATAAATATCGAAAAATCGAAAATCGAAAAAATCGGGTTATAGAAGGAGAGACCCGATTTTAATCAAATTTGGTACACTCATAGACAAAGAGATAAGAAACGATATTCAGAAATTTTAAGGTTGCAGTTTTTACAATAGTGCAGAAAATCGATAATATATACATATAAAAGGCAAGATGTTTGTGTGCGTGTCTGTTTATCTGTCTGTATGTCCTTCATACAAATCCACAATTTTTATCCGATTCTCAGCAAACTTCACACAAATATTCTTTAAGCTGAGTCTGAGCTCCAGGACCATGGATTAGTTTTAAAGCTTTCATTATACCCGAGCAACACCGGGTTATACTGCTAGTGATCCTCATATTTTTACCTCCACCTGCAGACATGATCTTTTGTCTTTCATTGATGAAAGTGTCGCTGATTCGTCTATTTGGCAGACATCTGAAATATGAACATTTAACCGATTCATTTCCAACTTTTTTAATTGGCCACATTGACGAAACTGCACTGTCCTTGTCCTATCATCGGCCTGATTCTGCTTTGAGCTCTATTCATCAGGATTCGTACAATGAGTTTCGTTATGAGGCTCATCTCACTGATTGTTCGGTGGAGTTCGCATTCGTTTGCGCCTGGCTTCCTAGGCAAAGCTATAAAAATTGATCTGCTTAGTTCATCTGATATTACTCCACTATTGTAGATTTAATTTCTTCTACCTCTATGTGCCTTGTCCTTTGAGGACGTAGGCGTCCATGGCTTTCCACATCCCCCTATCCCGGGTAGCTCTTAGCACGCTTTCTCCTCTAATATCTCGTAACCCTCGTTCTGTTATCCACCTGCTCGGGGCCTTCAAATATGTTATCCGCTGTTTTCCTCTGTCTCCTTTTCCCTCTATCTGGCCTCAGGTTCTTCAAACCCTCCTTCCTCATTGCATGTCCAAGGAACTTTAGTTGTCTCTTCCTGATGCTCAATATTAATTTCCTTTTCGTTTTCATTCCTTCCAACATCTCATCATTGCTCACATGCTTGGTCCATGATATCCGCAACATCCTTCTGTAGAACCGCATTTCAGCTGCTTCAAGTTTTTTCTTCATCTTTCTTGATATTGTCCAACATTCACTGCCTTTTTGAAGAATTGACATCACATAACAACCTAGTTCTCTCTTCTTTGTTTCTAGTGAATGTTTTCTTGTGTCTTAATACTTTACTTGGTTTCTGGAACGCGTCTTTCGTCATTCCAATTCGCCTTCGGATCTCTGTGTTGCCCTTTCCGTCTTCTGCTATTTCCGTTATTTTCTCTATGCCGAAATCCTCTAAGGCTGTCAGCATCTCTAGTACAATGCCTTTTGGTCCAGTCACTTCGTTCCTATTCAGTTTCGCCATTGCAACTTTCACTTCGGATTTTAGTATTTCCGGTTCGTCAGCAGCTTTGTTTACTATCTGCTGAGCTCTCTTGTCGTAGAAGAGATTTTTTTATATATTCTTCCCATCACTGAAGTATTTCCTCTTTCTCTAATATAATCGTTCTATCCTTCAATTTCATACATCCTGTTGAAGACTATGTTCTTTGCCCTTTAACTCTCCTTGTATCTTCATGTATTTCTCTTTTACTTGTCTCACTCAGTCTCTCTATTCGTCATATTTGTTGTTGAGGCATTTTTCTTTAGCCTGTCTGCACTTGTTCCTTATTTCGTTTTGTAGTTTCTTGTATTCTCTTCGATATAAGCTTTTAATTGCCAATATCTATCTATCTATCTATCTATCTATCTATCTATCTATCTATCTATCTATCTATCTATCTACTGTTGTAGATTTTATTTATTATTTCCGTAGGTTTCTCTATTCCGAAATCCTCTAAGGCTGTCAGCATCTCTAGTACAATGCCTTTTGGTCCAGTTACTTCGTTCCTATTCAGTTTCGCCATTGCAACTTTCACTTCGGATTTTAGTATTTCCGGTTAGTCAGCATCGTTTTTGTTTTTTTTTGTTTTTACTATCGGTTGCTCTTTCTTGTCGGGGAAGAGATCTTTTATATATTCTTCCCATCGCTGGAGTATTTTCTCTTTCTCTAATATGTTCTTCCTTGCTTAACCCGAATAGACTTAACGCCTTCGCGATGTAAACTGTTTGCCATTAATTAGCTTAAGTGGTATGGTTTCTCGTTGTACTTAGCTGACTTTTGATTCATCAAGAGATCTTCTCTTTGATAAGTTTTATTTTACATCATAGAGGGTTGTTGAGCACCTACTTCACTAGCAATAAACTAAAGTGGGTAGCTTGTTTAGTCACCGGCAAAAGATTTAATGTATATTATATTTAAGTTTCAACGTAGTTAAAATTCTAGTATTTTTTAAAATTCAAACTAACTTACCATGACATTTAAGAGAAGTAAAATACGCATTATCCAGCTGATTTCATAAGACGAACCTTCGTGAATTGTACATTTAGGTGTGCATTAAAATAAGTTCGCGATTTCCGAGTTTGCATATCTCGGATTAGAGTGATGTCAGCTTGATAACCATAACCTTTTGGCCTGGGTTGAACTCAGTTTAGATTGGTAAATATAGATTCAAGATAATTAAATAATATTTAATGAAAGCAAACAATATCTTCTATGCCTCTGTCAAAAATAAAAAAAAATAATTCGAAACTTTGTTGATAAAAACCATATTTTAGAAGGTATTTATAATTTGGGACCAATGAAACGCTTCTATAAGAATGTTTAACTGCTTTTAAAAAAATAATTATTCGTCTTTTTCGTCATTGGAAAATTGCATGTGGTGTAATGATTAGCATGCTTGTTTCTCTAGAGATTATTAGAGCTGCGTAGCGAGTTCGATCCCTACTGGGCACCCATAATATTGTTCTTATACCTCATACAAGCGGCACTTTGAAAATCAACTCTCTCGTTGTTAGGCAACAGATCTTGACTGAAAAAAAAAAACAAAGATATAAATACATTCATCAAGTACATTGTTTAATTTTTTTCCGATATTTTTGAGCGCATGAAATAATTGTAATGATTATAGCCCTTTCTTTAAAAGGAAACGTTTGGCACTCATTGACCAACCATCCATCAGTTTTTTAGTTGAAATTTATAGAATCTTTTTCTTAAAATAGTTTTTTTCAGGAAAACAGGTTTCCCAAGTTCAGTAGTTATTATTTTTATAACATCTAAATTGCTATGTAAGATTAATCTTTCTATATGACAACAAATCATGGACAATTTTCTCACAGAGAAAGAGAAGACTTTATGCAACAGAAATGATGATCTACAGAAGGATGCTGAGAAAACCATGCATATAATGCTTAGTGAATTTGATACTTGTTGGATATATTGAAGGCTAGAAGGTTACACCGAGTAACCAACCTAACAAGTTTGTGTAAATAGATGGCAGAACAGAGAGTGAGAGGGATAGAAATGATTATATTAGCCGTTTCCCTATAAGGAAACATTTGGCAGTAATTGATTGAATAGCTAGTACCGATTTTGATGGAAATTTATAAAATTTTTCTCTTAAATCAATCTATTAGAAAAATAGGTTTCCAAGTTCAGTAGCTGTTATTTTCACTCTTTCCTGTATTGAATGGACGTTTCCTTCCTAACCTTTAATTTGAAATAGTGTGGAATGTTGATTATGGCATTATTTTCTCTTTGAGTTACATGTGATATCCATTCTTAGTTTTAGTTACAGTTTATTCTGTGATTCTGTAGCGCCATTCTATTGACTTCAAAGAAGGATGATCTTTGCCAACACCCATCACTCTCTCAAAGTCATTTTTAACTATTGATTTTGGAAAAAATAAAACAAATCAGATATAATGGTAATTGTAATATTAGCATTTTCCTTATCAGGAAAAATTTGGCATTCATTGACCAAGCAGATTTATAAAATCTTTTTCTCAAAACAATTGTTCAGGAAAATAAGTTTTTGAGTTCAGTACTGCTATTGGTCTTTCTAGTAATGACGGAGTTTTCTTTTCTAACCTTTCATTTGAAGTAGTGTGGAACATCAATATCATGATTGTCATTTTCTTTTGAAATTACATGTAATATCCACTTTAGTTGTTGTTGCTGATAGTATTAAAGTGATGTGGTTTCTGTTATCTGTTATAGCTATTTCAGTTAATTGTGCTTCTGTAGTGCCATTCGATAAGGTTCAAAGTAGGATAATCTTTGCCAATACCCACAGGCTTCATTCACTCAGTCATTTTTAACTATTGATATTGGAAAAAATAAAACAAATCAGATATAATGGTAATTATAATAGCCTTTTCCTTATAATATGGCTGCCTACTTTGAGTGAGGAGTCACTGAGTAATAGCTACAGAGCGAGTGAATGAGTGAGTCAGGACGCTGCGAGAGAAAGTACTTTGTACTACATTTTCCTAGAATATACTATTCACCCTTATATCTGAGTTCGTGTTATCTTTCTATGGCCCTTCGGTCATAACAATAATGCTTAGTGAATTTGATACTTGTTGGATATATTGAAGGCTAGAAGGTTACACTGAGTAATCAATCTAACAAGTTTGTATTAATAGATGGCAGAACAGGGAGGGAGAGGGATAGTAATAGTTATATTAGCCGTTTCCCTATAAGGAAACATTTGGCAGTCATTGAATAAGCATCCAGTTCTGCTTTCGGTTGAAACTTATAAACATTTTTTTTCAAACACTTTTTCTTTTAAGAAAACAATTTTCTCAAGCTCAGTAGATCTTTCTATTATTGATGAGGGATTCCTTCCTAACTTTCTTTTGTTAATTTGATGTGGAAGGGCAACATCTTTATTACATAATTTTCTCTTTGAGTTTCATATGCTATCCATTTTAGTTGTCACTGCTGTTGTTAGTCTTTAAGTGATATAGTTTAAGAGCCTAAACCAATCTTTCCATGTTGTTGCCGACAGATCATGGTCGTCGTAAGTCTCAACAAGAATTCTGTGTGCTTCTTTTGATATGGCAACAGTAGTCCATTTTAGGTCTGATCTAGTTCTCATAAAGGTAGAGAATATCATGAGTCAGGTACTTACTGGAGCGGTATAGGGAACCGATCATTTTTCGTGCATCTTTGGCGAAGCGTCGTATATTCTTCGATTCCACATGTGGTCGCGTGTGAGCATGAGAACCAATATCCTCTCAAGACACGGAGTCTCATCGAGGAGACATCCGTCCAATGTGATTAGAGGTAATTCGGGTAATTTGACTTCACAGAGCATATACACAGATTTAAAAACGCAGGAAAGCGTTATCCTTTGTTAAAGAACCCCTTTCGACCAACACATCGTCAGAAGAATTTATTTCCGTTTTATGCTTATTTGAAACCATTTACATTAGCCTTTTAGCTTGGATATTTTCTCCATTTTTTCTTTCTCCCTTGTTTTATTAACATTTTATTAATGAATTTGTATTTTAGTTGTGGCTCTTTTTTTTCCTCTTCATATTTCCTTGCAATGCGAAATGTGTATTCTTCGTCAATTAATATTTAACAACGTATTCTTCTGACGATGTGTTAGCCGAAAGGGACCTTTTAAGGGAGAAGAATGCGTTTTTAAATCTGTATGAATGAAGACAAAAATAAAAATAATTTTAGCGACGTGTTTTTTCTAGACGGGCTTTATCAAGGTAGATGACATCTGCTTTGATAAACTCTGTCAAAAAGAAAAACTTGGCGGTTAAGATAAATTTTCCTTTTTGTCATTATTCATACTGTCCTTTTAAATATATTTTGTAGTTACATCTGAACATTTCACGAACACACATATGCGTTCGTGTGTGTGCGTGTGTGTATGTGAATGTGAATGTGTACGCTGTTGAAGAGAGTTTAGGCTTTGCAAACGAATATTTAAAATGTTTTACTGCCTCGCTGGAGTTTGATAATGACACAACTGATCAACGTCATTTCTTTTTTCATGGTTGTATGGGAAGGAGGTAAATTTATGCTAAAATATGTAATTTACATCTCTGTATATTTTCCTCAACAATGGTTCCATGTACTGCCTTCCTAATGAAGGCAATACTTCCCCTCAGTGTCTTGTGTTTTCTAGAAGTACCTGGAAATGACATATGTGAAGATCTTCAAGGAGTGCTCGTACATTATTCAATGGCGCACCTCTGTCTCGCTAACAAGTAAACAGTTTAGAAAACGGGAAAACGTTTGCATAATTTTTAATCTTTCATCGTGACCCATGTAGTGTAGGTGGATATGAGGAAGTATGGCGTCTCTGCTTGTCACCAGTCGATGATTATTGGAGTGTATCACGCGCATATTGTACGACAAAACCGTGATCTAAATTATATGCAAATAGTTCTTGACTATTTTATTATTAGACAGCCGATGTCGTTTTTAAAATGTTATTTTGAAACCGAGTGGAACAGTGGGAAAACTCGCATTTACTTTTTAACTACGAAGACGAATGACTGTTATTATTATATTGTAGAGGTGAGAGAGGTTTTAGCTTTCAGCATGCAATATATATGTGTGTGTGTGTGTGTGTATGTGTGTGCGAAAATGAGTATGCATATAAATATATATTTATGCATATAAATATAAATATATATACATATATTCAATTTGTTATATATATTATTTATATATTGTATATACGCGGTACTTATTGAAAAGCGCCCAATATCAGTGATAGAGCTAACATATTCAGTTGAATTGGTGCGAGTTTGTGACAAATTAAAAATAATCAGTTTGCCTGACGATCGCAAAGCGTGAAACCCAGGGTCACAAAATCACACCAATCCAGCTGAACACACACACACACACACACACACACACACACACATATATATATATACATTGGTTGCTCTCATACTTTCAGTCTTGTGCGACTTCTAAGGTACGTTTAGAAAATCTATATGACCACTTGGACGTGGTGTGTTGGATAGCAAATTTATCTCGCTACATCAATTACGACTGAGTATTGAGTTTTCGCCCCACTGGGTCTTCTATACTTTCGCATTTGTGCCACATCTGAGCTAAGATTGGAAAATTACCATGTATATGTGGCCTGAAGATTGTGTTCAAACATGCTGATCTTAGTGTTCCCTTATAACGCAAAAAACGAAGATTTCATTTGTACTTGTCTTTATATTTCTGAGATGAAGTAGTGTTTACACTATTTACATGATTCGGACTATTGTCCTCGTCTTTGTTGCCATTCATACGATCTTTCGGCAGTAGCCACCAGTTATTTCCCTCTAACCAAACTCCCTAAGTTAGCTGTTCACCACTGCTGTAGCCTGGTATTGAACTCACAACTTTTTGAGTCAAGTTACTGTAACTAACCAACGTTTATATCCACTGAGCCATGTATTCTTAAGGACTAGAACAACTGAATTTCTGGGTGTTCTAGTGTTCAGAAACTTTTTTTTACCAGAGTTCATATTGCAATTTTTGATGTTAATGGTTTTCTCTAGTATTTTGTACCAGAGCTCATATTGCAATTTTTTTCCACTAATGATTTTCTATGGCACCAAAAGAAGTATCGCGCAAGAAATGAGAATGATATACCCAAGTGATCAAAATTAAGAGTTCGGTTTGAAGTTCCTAGCATCTGAAGAAGGCCGGAGCGTACAAAGGCCGAAACCTCAAAGATGAGGACAATATTCCAAATAATGTAAATAGTATCATTTGTATTATATAAAAATTTAAATGTACTTCTCGGAATTATTTTTTCGACAATGCAATTAAGTAGGAAATTCTTTCTGTTTTGTAGGGAGTAACTGGATAGAAGAGTCTTTTTGTAGGTTGAATAATAGTATAATTTTGTCTCCTATAAGTGGTTTCCATGTTCACACAAAATGGATTGAATATATGAATCGGAATCCAACAAGATGATAAATAAATAAAAAAATAGAAAAAGCATCTCAGTCTAACATGTTTCAAATTCTATAAAAACTTCGTCAGTGATCGAGAGAGGAATGAAAAAAAAATAGACACGGGCTTAATTCTTATTGACCAGATATGTGTCACGTGCGTAAAAGAAATAGATAATTTTTGAATATTTGCGAGAAAAAATTTGGACGGCAAAGTGTGTAATAGTGTATGTGCACTTTCGTGAAGAAACGATTTTCTGTCTACTGGTATATGAGACGGTATTGTTAATTCATATATGTGTATATTTGTGTGCATGGAAGGAAAGTCTGTTGACGTTATTTCCGTGTAGATATATAATAAAAAGCGAGATATTGAAATGATTTTGTATTCGGTTAGATTTTTTTTTATATTCTCGTCAACAGACCTCAAGTATAGAATCCATAGGTAAATCCGCTGTTAAAAAGTCGGTTCTCTGTGTAGGGCCAGGAAGTTTTTTTTTCCGCCTGATACATATACAAATCTACCATCCGCCCGTGCATTGAATACTGCTGCCATATCTGGTCGGGTGCTCCTGCTATCCACCTAGGTATCCTTGACAAAATCCAACGGAGAATCTGTAATGTGATAGATCCCAACTTAGCAGCTAGGATACAATCACTTTCTCACCGGTGCAATGTGGCTTCCTTGTGTCACTTCTACAAATACTTTCACGACTTCTGCTCCGATGAACTTAGCTCACTGGTGCCCCCCTATATATAAATTTACTCGAGGCACAAGATCAGTAACTTGGTCCCATCCTTTTACTGTGAAACGAATAAATTGTAAACGCAAATTCTACTCCAGCAGCATTTTTTCTCGCACTTCCCGCCTGTAGAATTCCCTTCCATTTACTTGCTTTCCCGACATCTACAATCTCCAAGAATGTAAATGTAAAGTCAATAGTCATCTCCTATCTCGTTAACTTGCATCCTCTCTCTCTCATGCTTCTTTCTCCGGCCACTCTACTCTCATTAGTATTCTCGTCCATCTCTTACCCACTTCCTGACACCCCCTATAATCTGTCACGCTTTCTCATAACTTTCCCTCATATGTAACCCTTTGCAAAACAGTGGCAGTGAGATGTAGGAAGATGTTGCAATAATCTTCCTTTGGTGAGATTTTTCAGAAAATTATTTCACATGCGGTTTTGAAAATAAGTTTGCATTTTTCATTTATTCTTATGTATTATTTTGAGATAAGTTAGACTCATAAAGAATGGATCTGTACAAAGATGGTGATGTAATGCAATGTTTTATGCATGTGTTCATGGTTGTAATGATATTTATGTTTTTAAAATATTTTCTCCTGAAATGTTTATGTTCTTTTTTTATTAGGCTGACATGAGTGGAATCAAAGTTATGTCCTACGTTGTTTCCATATAAATCGAGAGAGTTAGGTCTGTCTAGACGCAAGTCTCTCGTGTGTTCATTGATGCAGGTTCTTAGATTACGAGATGTGCGTTGTGGTGCAGTGGATATCGGCTTGGAACGAGAAATTGGGGAGCCGAGTTCGAAATCCAGTTGAATTCATTGCATTCACTTACGCGCAAATACCCGTGGGAAACGTATTAATCCGTCTCTTCCTTCCAGTTATGGGTTAAATAACAGGACAGATTGGGTTCTATAGCCTTGGCTGGCAACCAATCTACCGCAGAAAGTAATGGCAACCTACTGCGGGATAATCATCTGCCCAGTCAGTCATGTCTCGAAAGAGACATGATCGCCCAAACGTGTATCACGTATGGCATTTAACTGACTGATGTCTCCCCCCAAGTACATGCACATGTTATTACACTGTAGATAGTTTATTTGATAAATTTCAACATTTGAAATAGTGTTTGTTATTTTAATCCTGATTATTTCATCGATTTTCGTGGGGGTGGTGGAGGTGGTGATAACAATCCTAGTATTATTGATGGTCAATTTGATTGCGAGCTTTGCTGCTGAAAGGTTTTTGGAGGGTGATAAAACCCGGAAAGGAATATCAGTGTAAAGATTAGTTGAAGAATGGTACTCGACACAGAAAATAGATGCAATGGATTTATTGTACGAATGTATAATTAGATACCGATAAGCAATAAACGAGTCGGAGCGGAATAAACTACCAAGTAGAGAATGCCTTCGCCTAAACGTATACTTCTCGTTTGTTTCCCTCCTACCGCGTGTCACCGTCCTGTATAGTCCAGATCATTCCATTATGGGGGATGACAGGATGTTTCACTATAACAGAGAGTATGATTATGAAATTTGACTAATGTTTGAGGGAAGTACCCATTTTTTAACATCTCGCTTCATTTCACCGCCCTACACGGAAATAACGTTTCACCGACCTACACGGAAATGACGTTTCACCGACCTACACGGAAAAGACGTTTCCCCGACCTACACGGAAATGATGTTTCACCGACCTACACGGAAATGATATTTCACCGCCCTACACGGAAATGACGTTTCACCGACCTACACGGAAAAGACGTTTCACCGACATACACGGAAATGACGTTTCACCGACCTACAGGGAAATGACGTTTCACCGACCTACACGGAAATGACGTTTCCCCGACCTACACGGAAATGACGTTTCACCGACCTACACGGAAATGACGTTTCCCCGACCTACACGGAAATGATGTTTCATCGCCCTACACGGAAATGACGTTTCACCGACCTACACGGAAATGACGTTTCACCGCCCTACACGAAAAGACGTTTCACCGACCTACACGGAAATGACGTTTCACCGACCTACACGGAAATGACGTTTCACCGACCTACACGGAAATGACGTTTCACCAACCTACACGGAAATGACGTTTCACCGACCTACACGGAAATGTCGTTTCACCGACCTACACGGAAATGACGTTTCACCGACCTACAGGGAAATGATGTTTCACCGACCTACACGGAAATGACGTTTCACCGACCTACAGGGAAATGATGTTTCACCGACCTACAGGGAAATGACGTTTCACCAACCTACACGGAAATGACGTTTCACCGACCTGCACGAAAATGGCGTTTCACCGACCTACACGGAAATGACGTTTCACCGACCTACAGGGAAATGATGTTTCACCGACCTACAGGGAAATGACGTTTCACCAACCTACACGGAAATGACGTTTCACCGACCTGCACGAAAATGGCGTTTCACCGACCTACACGGAAATGATGTTTCACCGACCTACACGGAAATGACGTTTCACCGACCTACACGGAAATGACGTTTCCCCGACCTACACGGAAATGACGTTTCACCGACCTACACGGAAATGATATTTCACCGCCCTACACGGAAATGACGTTTCACCGACCTACACGAAAAGACGTTTCACCGACCTACACGGAAAAGACGTTTCACCGACATACACGGAAATGACGTTTCACCGACCTACACGGAAATGATATTTCACCGCCCTACACGAAAAGACGTTTCACCGAACTACACGGAAATGACGTTTCACCGACCTACACGGAAATGACGTTTCACCTACCTGCACGGAAATGATATTTCACCGACCTACAGGGAAATGATGTTTCACCGACCTACACGGAAATGACGTTTCACCGACCTACACGGAAATGACGTTTCACCAACCTACACGGAAATGACGTTTCACCGACCTACACGGAAATGACGTTTCACCGACCTACACGGAAATGACGTTTCACCGACCTACAGGGAAATGACGTTTCACCAACCTACACGGAAATGACGTTTCACCGACCTGCACGAAAATGGCGTTTCACCGACCTACACGGAAATGACGTTTCACCGACCTACACGGAAATGACGTTTCACCGACCTACACGGAAATGACGTTTCACCGACCTACACGAAAATGGTGTTTCACCGACCTACACGAAAATGACGTTTCACCGACCAACACGGAAATGACGTTTCACCGACCTACACGGAAATGACGTTTCACCGACCTGCACGGAAATGACGTTTCACCGACCTACACGGAAATGACGTTTCAACGACCTACAGGGAAATGATGTTTCACCGACCTACAGGGAAATGATGTTTCACCGACCTACACGGAAATGACGTTTCACCGACCTACAGGGAAATGATGTTTCACCGACCTACAGGGAAATGACGTTTCACCAACCTACACGGAAATGACGTTTCACCGACCTGCACGAAAATGGCGTTTCACCGACCTACACGAAAATGACGTTTCACCGACCTACAGGAAAATGACTTTTGACCGACCTACACGGAAATGACGTTTCACCGACCTACACGGAAATGACGTTTCACCGACCTACACGGAAATGACGCTTCACCGACCTACACGAAAATGACATTTCACCCACCTACAGGAAAATGACGTTTCAACGACCAACACGGAAATGACTTTTCCCCGATCTACACGGAACTGACATTTCACCGATCTACACGTAAATGGCGTTTCACCGACCTACACGGAAATGATGTTTCACCGACCTACAGGAAAATGACGTTTCACCGACCTACACGGAAGTGACGTTTCAACAACCTACACGGAAATGATGTTTCACCGACCTACACGGAAATGATGTTTCACCGACCTACAGGAAAATGACGTTTCACCGACCTACACGGAAGTGACGTTTCAACAACCTACACGGAAATGACGTTTCAACAACTTACACGGAAATGAGGTTTCTCCGACCTACACGAAAATGACGTTTCAACAACCTACACGGAAATGACGTTTCAACAACCTACACGGAAATGACGTATCAACAAGCTACACGAAAATGACGTTTCACCGACCTACACGGAAATGACGTTTCACCGACCTACACGGAAATGATGTTTCACCGACCTACACGGAAATGACGTTTCACCGACCTACACGGAAATGACGTTTCAACAACCTACACGAAAATGACGTTTCACCGACCTACGCGGAAATGACGTTTCACCGACTTACACGGAAATGATGTTTCACCGACCTACACGGAAACGACGTTTCACCGACCTACACGAAAATGACGTTTCACCGACCTACACGGAAATGACGTTTCACCGACCTACACGGAAATGACGTTTCACCGACCTACACGAAAATGACGTTTCACCGCCCTACACGGAAATGACGTTTCACCGCCCTACACGAAAAGACGTTTCACCGACCTACACGGAAATGACGTTTCACCGACCTACACGGAAATGACGTTTCACCGACCTACACGGAAATGACGTTTCACCAACCTACACGGAAATGACGTTTCACCGACCTACACGGAAATGACGTTTCACCGACCTACACGGAAATGACGTTTCACCGACCTACAGGGAAATGATGTTTCACCGACCTACAGGGAAATGACGTTTCACCAACCTACACGGAAATGACGTTTCACCGACCTGCACGAAAATGGCGTTTCACCGACCTACACGGAAATGATGTTTCACCGACCTACACGGAAATGACGTTTCACCGACCTACACGGAAATGACGTTTCCCCGACCTACACGGAAATGACGTTTCACCGACCTACACGGAAATGATATTTCACCGCCCTACACGGAAATGACGTTTCACCGACCTACACGAAAAGACGTTTCACCGACCTACACGGAAAAGACGTTTCACCGACATACACGGAAATGACGTTTCACCGACCTACACGGAAATGATATTTCACCGCCCTACACGAAAAGACGTTTCACCGAACTACACGGAAATGACGTTTCACCGACCTACACGGAAATGACGTTTCACCTACCTGCAGGGAAATGATATTTCACCGACCTACAGGGAAATGATGTTTCACCGACCTACACGGAAATGACGTTTCACCGACCTACACGGAAATGACGTTTCACCAACCTACACGGAAATGACGTTTCACCGACCTACACGGAAATGACGTTTCACCGACCTACACGGAAATGACGTTTCACCGACCTACAGGGAAATGACGTTTCACCGACCTACAGGGAAATGACGTTTCACCAACCTACACGGAAATGACGTTTCACCGACCTGCACGAAAATGGCGTTTCACCGACCTACACGGAAATGACGTTTCACCGACCTACACGGAAATGACGTTTCACCGACCTACACGGAAATGACGTTTCACCGACCTACACGAAAATGGTGTTTCACCGACCTACACGAAAATGACGTTTCACCGACCAACACGGAAATGACGTTTCACCGACCTACACGGAAATGACGTTTCACCGACCTGCACGGAAATGACGTTTCACCGACCTACACGGAAATGACGTTTCAACGACCTACAGGGAAATGATGTTTCACCGACCTACAGGGAAATGATGTTTCACCGACCTACACGGAAATGACGTTTCACCGGCCTACAGGGAAATGATGTTTCACCGACCTACAGGGAAATGACGTTTCACCAACCTACACGGAAATGACGTTTCACCGACCTGCACGAAAATGGCGTTTCACCGACCTACACGAAAATGACGTTTCACCGACCTACAGGAAAATGACTTTTGACCGACCTACACGGAAATGACGTTTCACCGACCTACACGGAAATGACATTTCACCCACCTACAGGAAAATGACGTTTCAACGACCAACACGGAAATGACTTTTCCCCGATCTACACGGAACTGACATTTCACCGATCTACACGTAAATGGCGTTTCACCGACCTACACGGAAATGATGTTTCACCGACCTACAGGAAAATGACGTTTCACCGACCTACACGGAAGTGACGTTTCAACAACCTACACGGAAATGATGTTTCACCGACCTACACGGAAATGATGTTTCACCGACCTACAGGAAAATGACGTTTCACCGACCTACACGGAAGTGACGTTTCAACAACCTACACGGAAATGACGTTTCAACAACTTACACGGAAATGAGGTTTCTCCGACCTACACGAAAATGACGTTTCAACAACCTACACGGAAATGACGTTTCAACAACCTACACGGAAATGACGTATCAACAAGCTACACGAAAATGACGTTTCACCGGCCTACACGGAAACGACGTTTCACCGACCTACACGGAAATGACGTTTCACCGACCTACACGGAAATGATGTTTCACCGACCTACACGGAAATGACGTTTCACCGACCTACACGGAAATGACGTTTCAACAACCTACACGAAAATGACGTTTCACCGACCTACGCGGAAATGACGTTTCACCGACTTACACGGAAATGATGTTTCACCGACCTACACGGAAATGACGTTTCACCGACCTACACGAAAATGACGTTTCACCGACCTACACGGAAATGACGTTTCACCGACCTACACGGAAATGACGTTTCACCGACCTACACGAAAATGACGTTTCACCGACCTACACGGAAATGACGTTTCACCGACCTGCACGGAAATGACGTTTCACCAACCTGCACGGAAATGACGTTTCACCGACCTACACGAAAATGACGTTTGACCGACCTACAGGAAATGACGTTTGACCGACCTACACGGAAATGACGTTTGACCGACCTACACGAAAATGACGTTTCACCGACCTACACGGAAATGACGTTTCACCGACCTACACGGAAATGACGTTTCACCGACCTGCACGGAAATGACGTTTCACCAACCTGCACGGAAATGACGTTTCACCGACCTACACGAAAAGACGTTTCACCAACCTGCACGGAAATGACGTTTCACCGACCTGCACGGAAATGACGTTTCACCGACCTACACGAAAATGACGTTTCACCGACCTACACGGAAATGACGTTTCACCGACCTGCACGGAAATGACGTTTCACCGACCTACACGGAAATGACGTTTCACCGACCTACACGGAAATGATGTTTCACCGACCTACACGAAAATGACGTTTCACCGACCTACACGGAAATGACGTTTCACCAACCTGCACGGAAATGACGTTTCACCGACCTACACGAAAATGGTGTTTCACCGACCTACACGAAAATGACGTTTGACCGACCTACACGGAAATGACGTTTCACCGACCTGCACGGAAATGACGTTTCACCGAGCTACACGAAAATGACGTTTCACCGACCTACACGGAAATGACGTTTCACCGACCAACACGGAAATGACGTTTCACCGACCTACACGGAAATGACGTTTCACCGCCCTACACGGAAATGACGTTTCACCGACCTACACGGAAATGACGTTTCACCGACCTGCACGGAAATGACGTTTCACCAACCTACACGGAAATGACGTTTCACCGACCTACACGAAAATGACGTTTCACCGACCTACACGGAAATGACGTTTCACCGACCTACACGGAAATGACGTTTCACCAACCTACACGAAAATGACTTTTCACCGACCTACACAGAAATGACGTTTCACCCACCTACAGGAAAATGACGTTTCACCGACCAACACGGAAATGACTTTTCCCCGATCTACACGGAAATGACGTTTCACCGGCCTACATGGAAATGACGTTTCACCGACCTTCACGAAAATGACATCTACAGACATTCCTTAAATATACACATATACACATATATGAATTAACCATAACGTCAGTATGCACCTGGACAGACAATCGTTTCTTCACAAAAAACACACACATACATTTTTACATCCTTTACCGTCAAAACTATTCCTTACACATACTTACAAACTATCTATTGCTTTATTGCAAGTGACACATATCTGTCCAGTAAGAACTAATCTCAAATAATACTATAGCAGTATCTGAACATTATTTTTGATCAATACTCGTATTTAAGTAGATATTCTGTTTATAATCAAACAGTATTATATATTTATTTCTATCTGTCTGATTATTTACGATAAATCTTTGTTACGAAAATGTGTGTCATTCGGCAGGTTTCGAACCTGCGACCCTTATCCACATAGGGAAAGCCACCAAGTGATCTGGCGTGTCTTAGACCTTTCGACCACGAATGACGATCAGCCTAAACGAAGTTAAATTAAGCCTATAACACAATATTCGATTCATCGTAATGACCATCTCTGCTCTGAAATGTATCATCATGTCAACAAATGTAAACATGTTACGGAAATTAACGAAGATTAAATACTGTTTGATTATAAACAGAATATATACTTAAATACGAGTATCGATCAAAAAAATTGTCAAACAAATCATTTAAAATAAAATTGTCGGTTGTTTATAATTAGTTTCGTTAATCTTCGTCAATATGGCAGTATTCTATGTCTGTTTGATTTTACATTCATTTTTCGATCTGTGATGAAAGTTTAATCAAAATGAAGCACGTTATATTCTGATGCGTTTCTGTTTTTCTTTATCTATTATTTTGTCGGATTCCGATCAATAAATTCAACTTGACTTGCGGGAAATTTAAATCCAGGACATATAGATTGTAAGAATTATTTTATTTTTAGAGTGAGGGAATAAAGTATTAAACATATTCTGAGAAAAACAACAATCTTTTTAGATACAAGTCCTACTATTTAGCCCATTACTGGAGTGAGAAGACGGTTTCATGCCTTTCCTCCAGAGGTATTTGCGTGCAAGTAAACGTAGTAAAAGAGATGACAGAGAAATCGATAAAATAAGAGAATGTATTTAAAGTTAACATCACTTAACCCTCGTAAATATTTTTCCAGAATGATTGTTATTTAAGATAAAAAAGACATGAGCTATATTTTGTTATTCATCCGGCCAGAGTTGTACCTATGCGCCTTTGCAATGTCACGAAAAAGATATCGCTCGCTGCTTGTTGGTTTCCAATTTCAATGGCAACTATCTCATAGCCTCTTCCCATTTGGGGCGGCAGTTGCGTGAATGAATCGATGAACGCATGTCACTTTGTGCCATTGTAAGTTCCCTGCCACAAAAACCGGAAGGATATTTCCTTTCCCACCGGGAGTAATCAATAACATTTTCAGGCAAATCACGCTGTACCTCACAAATACGAATTCAGTTCACAAGACAATCGCCAGTATCGGGTTCTGTGCAACAAGCTTTAACAACACTATGAATTCTGTACAATTAATCTTGAACGGTATTCATTGTTTCTTCTCCACACAAAACAAGTTCGAGTTGAGTGCATACGAAATTATTTGATAAGAAACAGGCAATGGCGACTGATTAAAAATTCAGGAGACGAAGTTCTGTTCCAAACAGGCGATACGCCTTATAATGAATAGTTTAGCGTAAACGTAACGTTTATATGCATTCGTAAGTCGACAAATTCGCATTCGTAAGTCGACGAATTCGCATTCGTACGGTGGCCAAGGAGCAAACACAAAATTTCTTGACTTTATTTAACGCTCAGATAATAAAATGATAGAAAAAAAGAAAAAATAGAACAGTGAGAAAAGATACGAAAGCAAGAACCTCAGAAAATGTGGCAATTAGTATCCTAAACACGTGTACATATACACCTGAACAAAAATATACACACGCACATCACACATTCTAAAAGGAGAAGAAAAATGAAACTAAACCAACAAAAAGCGTATAAATGATATTTCTTTTAATTTAATACGAACATAACTAAAAATGAGAAAATTCACAGGACAACTGCTGACGCCTCCTGACGAAAGGACTGAACATTTACAGGTGCTGAATGTAACATTTATCAGCTGAAAAAATTATATAGTTATTAATATATATATATATATATATATATATATATATATATCAGGCCAGTAGATATAAATATATAATACTGTTAAATTAAAAAACAGAATATCTACTTAAATACGAGTATGGATAAAAAATAATGTTCAAGCAAATCATTTCATATATATATATTTATATATATATATATACGTACAAATTAAGACGGTCACGTTATTCCATGGTTAAGTGGAAGTTTGGGCCTATTTCAGGCTTTATTGTACAGAAGATTTTAAAGAGGGAAGCTGAAGATGGTTCGCCTGAAAAAGGCCTATACTTTCACTTCACCATGGAATAACGTGTCTGTTTTAATCTTTACGTATATTTACTCTATATGTATTTATATACAGACATATATAGGGCTCTGCTATTAAGTTATCCTACCACTTTATATACAAGATAGTCCATTGGATTCTTCTATATTTACACCATATATATATATATATATATATATATATATATATATATATTTATTCGTCATCTACGTAAAAGCCTGTTTTGCTGTATCACAGCTCATCGGTGTGGTTTGACATCCACTTGCTTCTGGCCGGGATCGAAACTCGACTGATTTGATGTCAGCCGTAGTCACTAACCCCTAAGCCATAGGCGTATGGAAACAGAGAAGTGAAATTTTAGCGTGTTGTATATAAGCGGGGTATACACAAGCCAGTCATCGAAAGAACTCAATCCATTGCTGAAGAGTAATGCATAAATTGCGGAAGTGGTAACTGTTTTTTAAAAATTTTCTCATCTAGAGAGCTCAATCAAAATGGGAGCATACTATATTCGTCATCCACACACACACACACACACACACACACACACATATATATATATATATATATATATATATATATATATATATAGGGTAAGATGGATAAATTGGCTTTTAAATTATGCCCTGATTGAGCACTCTGGAAGAGTGCTAGACTTTGTAAACAGTAGCTACTCCGGCATTTACGCACCGCTCATTCGATAATGAATTGGATCACTCTAGCTATTGGGCGTGTTTATACGCGCAAAAAAGCCTGCCTTCTTCTACTGGACGCTCGTGGCCTAGGGGTAGAATCGCCGACTGACGCTAATTCGGTTGAGTTTCAATCCTGGGTTAGAAAGCAACCCGAGTCTAAGCCGTACTGATGAGCTGTAATACAGCGAAACAGATCAGACTGCGGCTAAATATAGTATATATATATATAATCAAGTTCTTCATTATAATACTCTGTTAAATTTTAACGTTGAGTTCTCTTTGGATTTAATCTCCTGTGGAATTTACCTTACCAGCATTCATTGCTATATTTACATCACATGACAATCCAGTACTTCGTCTTTCTAGCAAAAATTTTCCTGCCTCTGAATACTCTACTCAGCATCTGGAATGCGTCTTTGACCATGCCAATTTCCCCTTCGGATCTCAGTATCGCACTTACCGTCCTCTGTTAGAACACTTTCCAGGTATTTAAATTTTTGTACCTGTTTGATTTTAGCATCCCCCACCTCTAATTGGCATTTTGGGATCACCTGCTTGCTGATGCATAGCAATCGTTTTTCTTGTAGTTTATTCGTAGTCCTTTCTTTCGACTTTCTTCAGCTATCTTCTGAGGTCTTTTAGTTTCCTGTATATCAGCATCTAAATCATAGTTAATACACTTATGTCTTTTATGGCAGTAGAGACGTTTGAATTCAAAAGTCTTTGAGTTTTTGTCAATTATTGTAGTAGATGGATTTATTGGTAAAAATATCTAGATTCTTCAGAATAGTTTTTCATATTTACCTTTAATGTATATCTGGTTTTTACATTTACAATTCATGCAAATGAACTTGTTAACGGGACAAAGAGTGTCTCGTTAATTTGAAATCCTCCAAAACGAAACTGTTCTCTTTTAATCATCTGAGAGAACCAGTTTTCCTAACATCAACACAGATCATCTAACCTCATTGAATCAATTCAATCATTTTCTAAGTATTCAGCTAATAAAATTGTGTTGTGCTAGACAGTTTTTCTCGCCAAAAATATGTCTTTCAGCATTTGTCTATACTTCCAAGATGAGGTAGTATTTATATTATTTACATCGTTCGGACTAGTTTCCTCATCTTTATTGTCATATTTACGACGCTTCGGCCATTGTACGCCCCGGTTTTCTTCAGGTGCTAGGAATTTCGAGCCGAACCCTTTATTTCGATCTCTGAGGTATATAATTCTCATTCCATGTGCGATGCTACTTCTGATAGGCATGTAGTTATCGCTTTTATGTTTGTTTCATCCATCGTTTGTATTGGATTCGTTTTAGAGCCTGTCCCACTTTTCTCTGCGAGCAGACGGGCTCTCCTTGAATTGACGGCAAGCCTCGGTGCCAAGCCTACAGGGATGAGTTGTAATTCCCTGCATCGATGTAGGAACGTCAGGTAATTGATATTTGTGTCAGCTTCAAGTAGGACTTTTCTATTCGTCTCCATATTTTTAGTATATCAGGTGCGTACCAATCCTTCAGTGTTTGTCTATACTTCTGAGATGAAGTAGTATTTACATAGTTCGGGCTAATGTCCTTATCTTTATTGCCATGTAAATAATGAGAATCTATCTTACATATTTATAAGTCTTCGTTTGTCTTTGCTTTGAATTTGATTGTCACATCTGGTATGGTGCTTCTGCTACATGTTTAGAGATTCTTGATGAAATCCAAAGAAGAATTTGCAATGTTATTGGTACTGGACTTGCATCCTTGGCTTCAGTCACAGTTATACTGGATTAGCATAGTTTCACTGTGATTTTTCTATAGATAGACTAAACTATCGCCCGGTTCACACTCTACCCACGTCTATTGAACAGGTGAAGAGGCTCATCCCTTGTTCCCTGTTTAGGATGTGGTTTCCGGCTTTCTCTTTTCCAATCTTTTCACTCTTACGTAGCCCCCTGCACCTCAGTGGCGTTACCGCCTTGCTCGGGGTGCTACGATTAAAAAAAATAAATTCAGGGCATTTGTCCTGATGAAACAAAGTAGAATGTTCCTATAAGCATTATATTATATTATATTATTCCTCAAATTAAAACAAAAGTCTATATAAACATATGTCCGCAAATCCTTCGTTTTTGAGTTCAGTTTAGAATTTACGAAAGACGATGTTAAAGACACAATCCATGAAAAATACAAAAGTATTTTTCGAAACTATGAAGGCGGTTTCCTCACGCTAAAACAAAGTAGAATGTCCCTATAAACACTGAAGGGACAAAGCACTGAAAGGCTTCATTAGGGTTTGACATAAAAGGGAATCATTTCCTGAGAGCCAGTGTTACTTTCCGTTGAAATTTGTAAAATCTTTCTTTTAAAACAATTTTTTAGGTACCTAAACGCAGTACTAGTTTGGTGACTATGTCTCACCATTTACAGTTGAAATGGCTAGATTTAACCGTAAATTTTATGCTAACTGTTTCTTGTATTGGACTTTACACTTGTCGAACTCATTTTTGGATTTTGGGCTCTTTTCCGGTCAACTTTGACCTTCGAAAATATAAATGCAATGTCAATCGTTATCTTCTGTCATCTTAATTTTGCTCTTTTATTGTCCTCTCTTGTTAATATTTTCTTTTTCATATTATAGAACCCTTGACTTCTAGTGACTTCAATTATTTAGTCTGGATATTTCGAGCTTTCCTTTTCGCAGTTACTATGAAGTAGCTATGATATTTAGCAATTTGGATGTGTCCTCAATCGATCTAAGTTCTTCGTATAGATCTTACTTTTAAAATATTTTTTCAGAAAAATACGTTGCTAACTGTTATCGCTTTTTCCTGTACTGGGGACGCTTACTCGCTAACTTTGAAGTCGAGTGGAACGTCAGCATCTTCACGTCATTATATTGTTTTATTCTCCATGTCTGAAACAATCCTGCACATATATAAATCTAACATCTGCCCGTGCATTGAATCCTGCTGCCATATCTGGCCGGGTGCTTCTGCCATCCACCTAGGGGTCCTTGACAAAATCCAATGGAGAATCTGTAATGTGATCGATCCCGATTTGGCAGCTCAGATAGTTACTTTCTCACCGGTTCAATGTGGCTTCCCTGTATCGCTTCTACAAATACTTTCACAGCTTCTGCTCCGATGAACGTAGCTCACTGGTACTCCCTATATATGAATTTACTCGAGCAACAAGATTAGCAACTAGGTCCCACTCTTTCACTGTGAAACCAATAAAATGTAAATGCAAATTGTACTTCATCAGCTTCTTTTCTTGCAATTCACACCTGTGGAATTCCCGTCTACTTGCTTCTCCCAGAACTACAATCTCCAAGAATTTAAATGTAAAGGCAATAGTCATCTCATGTCTCACTAGATTACATTCTATCCGTCATGTTCTTTTTCTCTGTCTACTCCACTTTCATCAGCATTCTTATCCTTCTCTTATCCACTTCCTGACACTCCCTATAACCTGTCACTCTTTCTCATAAATTTCCTCCTATGTAACCCCCTGCACACAGCAAAATACCTTGCTTGGGGCGATATGATTATATATATATATATATATCTATATATATATATGTGTGTGTGTGTGTGTGTGTGTGTGTGTGTGATATCCATCGTGGTGCAGTGGATATCGACTTGGAATGAGAAATCAGAAAACCGAGTTTGAATTTCAGTCAAATTCGTTGTATTAATCTGTCTCATCTCTCCAGCTGTGAACTAAATAGCAGGACAGATTGGGTTCTATAGCCTTGGCTGGCAGCCAGTCTCCCGCAGAAAGCAATGGCAACCACCGCGGAACATCTTCTGCTCAGTCAGTCATGTTTCTTTCGAAACATGATCGCTCAAGTGTATGTCACAATTGACTGACTGATGTTCATTATAGATGATGTTGTTATGTGAATGCGAGGAATTCAACTGGAATTCGAACTCGGCTCTCCAATTTCTCGTTCTGAGTCGTTATAACCCGTCCTTTTTAGGTTAATGTTTTAGTTTTGTATCAATTTTATTTTATTTTGGTGAGAAAATAATCTTAGCGCAGCCTTTTCTAAGTTAACTTTCTTATCTCTTATACTCAATTTCGTTTGAATGAGCCATACTCTGAAGTATCTGAAGCGTCTTCCTCATACGTGGCTTTTGTTGTTTTCAATCTTTCACGTAATTATATGCAATGCAATGCGTTTTTTCTTTCTTTAGTGCATAAGTTTAAGCTCCGTTGTCATTTAGTGCGAAAATGCATGTCGAAGCCTACATCATTACAGATTACTACTTTCCTCGCTAGAAAGTTTTAGAAATCTTATTTTTGTAATCGGTAAAATGTTTCTGTTTTTTCTTTCGAATTTATTTTTAAAAGAAATGAAAACACGATATCCCACTTCCTGAAATTAATTTGAAAATAAACGGAATCTTTAAAAAAAATGAAAGTAAGGTGCCACACATTTTCTTTGCGTCACATGTTAAAACTTTCCATACGTTTATGTAGATCAAACTCTCATCTTTATATAACGGCCATGGTAATATTAGCTGTTTCCACATAAGGAAACATTCGGTATTAATTTACCGAGCTGTTTCTACAACAGTCGGTTGAAATTCATGAAATATTTCTCTTAAAACAATTTTTCAGGAATATAGGTTTCTTAGGACATGATTATTTAACATTAATTAATTTTAAAATTATTCATATTCTTACAATATGGCGGCTAGAATATAGAAAGCATATGGCACTATTTCACGTTAGGTTATAGATAAGTTCAGTGTTAAACAACCCGAAATGTTACCAATCAATTAAAGTAATTGATTGGTAACGTCCAAAGTAATTGGACGCATGCGTAAATCGATCTAATGTTGAAACATCTGCGCTGGTAAGAAATTCGTGTTGAGGGAATCTCAGTAAATCCATGAGAAAACTGACGCAGGACGCTAGGGTGTCGAGAAGTTTGATTCGGTCAGCAACCAATAAATTCCATCGGACAAAGTCCAGTGCGCCAAGAATGACATACTATTGTCTTAAAAAAAAATTGTACATAGAAAAAACGAATCATGTTCTGTAAATGCATCATAGAAAAATGTATCCGGTTTTGTAAATGGTTTAGGCATCATAGACAAACAGTATGTTATTTTGTAAATTTTTTACAAAAAAAAAAAAGTATCCGGTATTGTAAATAGTTTAGGCATTTTGAGAAAAACGTATCATAATTTGTAAATGGTTTAGGCATCATAGAAAAACGTATCATATTTTATAAATAGTATAGGCATTATAGAAAATTATGTTCTGTAAATGGTTTAAACTTCATAGAAAAACGTATTATGGTTTGTAAATTATTTAGACATCATAAAAATGTATTATGCTTTGTAAGTATTTTAGACATAATTCAAAAAATAGTTTATGTTTTGTAAATGATTTAAGAATCATAGAAAAATGTATTAGGTTTTGTAATTGGCATAGGAATCAAAGAACAACATATCCTGTTTTGTAAATAGTTTAGGCATCATAAAAAAATGCATCATGTTTTGTAAATTATTCAGCAATGATAGTAAAGCGTATTATCGTTTGTAAATGGTTTTGGCATCATAGAAAAACATAACATGTTTTTTCAATGGTTTAGGCATCATAAAAATTTCTACAATGTTTTGTAAATAGTTTCTGCATCATAGAAAAATGTATCATGTTTTGTAGATGCTTTGCGCATCATTGTAAAACATTATTTTCTGTAAATATTTGAAGCATCATAGAAAAACGTATCATGTTTTGTTAATGGTTTAGGCATTATAAAAATGTATCATGCTTTATAAATGTTTTAGACATCATTTAAAATGTTTTATATTTTATAAATGACTGGCAATATAGCTCGGCGTTACTCGGTTGTAATGAAACCTTTAAAACTAATCCATAGTCCTGGAGCTCAGACTCAGCCTAAAGAATATTTGTGTGAAGTTTGGTGAGAATCGGATAAAAATTGTGGATTTGTATAAAGGACATACAGACAGATAAACAGACACACAAAACATCACAAACCACAAACATCTTGCCTTTCATATATATATGTTATCGATTTTCTACACTATTGTAAGAACTGCAACCTTGAAACTTCTAAATATCGTTCCTTATGTCTTTATGTATGAGTGTATCAAATTTGATTAAAATCAGACCATTCCTTCTATAACCCGATTTCTTTGATTATCGATTTTCGATATTTATCGGGGTACCTCGACACAATATCTAGCTAAGAACACTCACAGACGCTTATAGTACAACTGTGTAAACTTTCAAGAAAATCGGTTCAGCCGTTTCGGAGTCTATAGGTAACGGACACACACACACGCAGACACACACACAGACACACACACACATACCAACAACGTTCCATTTATAAATAAGTTTAGATTAAGGCATCATAGAAAAATGTATTATGTTCTGTCAGTGCTTTATGCACCAAAGTAAAATGTTTTATCTTTGCAAATAGTTAACACATCATAGAAAAGCGTATCAAATTGAGTAAATGGCTTATGCATCATAGAAAATATGTTATGTTTCTAAATCCTTTTGGCATCAATAAATACCGTAATTTGCAAATGTTTTAGACATCATTGAAAATGTTTTATGTTTTGTAAATGATTAAGGCATCATAGAATAATGTATTATGTTTCATAATTGATATATGCAGCATAGAAAAACGTATCATGTTTTGTAAATAGTCTAGGCATCATCAGAAAAATGTATCAAGTTTTATAAATGCTTTATGCATGATAATAAAAGTATTAACTTTTGTAAATGGTTTTGGCATCATAGAAAAATGTTTTCTAAATGGTTTAAGCATCATAAAAATGTATAATGTTTTAGAAACGTCTTAGAAAATTGAAAATGTTTTATGTTTTGTAAATGATTTAGGCATCATAGAAAAATATATTATGTTTTGTAATTCGTATATGCATTATAAAAAAACGTATCAAGTTTTGTAAATATTGGATTTTACTTCTTTTGGATTTTAATTCTAAAATAAACAGTGGTTTAAACCAAATTATGTTTCGATATCTTGTATTAAATTAGGTTTGCATTCTAATTTGTCTTTCGTTTAAGGCCTTTTAATTATTTTTTGCTTTTCATCGAAAATTGTTTTGTAAGAAAATTTTTGATAGTCTGTGTTCTGTTCGCTTAGGGATGTGTTTGATTATGCCGGTACGATAGTTAGATCGAGTGTTTACGTATTTTAAAGTGTTTGTTTTCATATATGAAGAGACATTGCATGTTTGTAGATTAAATTCATCATCTAAATATTGGACAACTTTCTTATTTGTTTCAAAATCGAGGTTTTTGAAGAGTTTGAAAATCATTTTTCTTATTTTGTCATTATCTTTTTTGTTGTTCAGTGCTATATATTCATCCGTCCTCTCTGTATAATCCCTGGTTTTCGATGTGGATTATCTCATTAATTTTATTTAGAATGTATAGTTTTATTAATTCTGCAATTTCGACTTCGTCAAACGAGCCTTGTGGTACATTAAATGTGCTTTTTTTTAAATTTTTAATCCATGGTTCACCTTTGTGGAAGAATAAGGATTTTCGGCGTACAATTTTGTACTGATATTTTCAAACTGTTCAAAGGGCAAGATGCTGAATTCTATATCTGGGTGGTCTTTATCTGTCTTGCAACCAGGGAGGCGGACAGAGATAGGTTGAAAAGAGTTCGGTACTGACCTGGGCGTAATAAATAATTTAATGCGTAGTGAGTGTATTTATCGCAACCAGTTATTTTTAAAATGCTCAATATCAACGATAGAGAGTAAATGAATATAAAATAAGACACTGCTGTCAACACTGATAGGCGACACTCGGTTTCATGTTAAACGCAGTGGTCAGGCCTGAATAATGCGTTTAGCCTGAAAAAGAATGTCACCTCCGGGTGTTGACTTCAAAAATCTCTTATATATATATATATATATATATATATATACAGAGGGAGAGAGAGACAAAGAGACAGAGAGAAACCCACACACACACACACACACACACACACACACACACACACACACGCACACGCACACGCACAGAGAGAGAGAAAGTCAGAATCGCCGACTGATGTCAATTCGGTTGGGTTTCAATCCTACCTAGAAGCAAAGAGATGTCTAACCATACTGATAAGCTATAATAAAGCGAAACAGGGCTGTCTGCGGATGACTGTATATATATATATATATACATATATATATATATATATATATACATATATATGATAAAAATATAGTTTGAATGTATGCTGAATATATATATATATATATATATATATATATATATATATATATACTAAACAGTCATAGATCAGGTTTAAATTAAAACAAGAAACAGTTGTATTAGAAGGTGCTCGATACTTGTTTGAACGAAAATGAAGATTTAAAATGATAGGGAAGATCATAGGGAAGAAGAGCCGGTTACGCTACCAGGGTTTCGACACACACACACACACACACACACACACACATACACACACACATATTACAAAAAAGTGAATAAACACGTAGATTAAAATCCACTGCTCAAGCATTTACTGTTATAAAGAGTGTTCGATACAGAGTAGAGCTTAATACTGTAATTTTGTTATTACAATTGTTTCTAAACGCATAATATCACTACACAAACATTTTCATGTTTCAGTACAAAGCTGTTCCTCTTCAAGTGATGTGTTTTTTTCAAATATAAGGTGAAAATAAGGGAGTGGTAGTTGGAGGAAATGCTTCAGGTGTGTCAATATTGTTCAATCGAAATTGAGAATTTATTTAGCCATGGAGATTTAATATTTGGGTTATGAAAGGAGGCAGGATGACTTGGAAATCATTTTCACCATTTATTTTAACATATCACCTGAAGAGGAACAGTTTTGTTCTGAAACATGGAAATTTTTGTATAGTGATAGTATGCTTTTATAAACCATTGTAATAGCAAAATTACAATATATATATATATATATATATATATATATATAATTTGACAAATGTGTGGAAAATACTTCGTAGTTCTTTTATATGTTTAAAATAATTTATCCATGTATTAAATTTATTTTTTGTATTTTATGTCTGAATTACACACGTATACACATGATGCATTTTATATACACACATACATGTTTTATTTTATCTACAGCTGAAAAATTATTGATTCATTAATTTGAAAATGTTTTGAAGAGCTCAGACAAAAGAAAAACTTGTCTTTTGGAGCTGTTTGATGCACAGAATTTTAAATAATCAATGAAAATAAAAAAAAAACGACAGAATCAGAGACTAATCTATCAGCATTCAGTTTTGTAACCTTCACAAGAAGAACCGACTATGCTCGAATATTTTTATCAATGTTCTAGCTCGAAGCTCTCAATATGCAGGTTTATTATTTACAATTTACTGTAAGCATCATTGTCGGTAATAGTCAACGAGAACGTCTATCTAATTATCATTAGGGGCTTTGATTATCACTTGGTGGCTTTTACTTCTTTCTTGTTCCCGATTAGTCTTAACTATTATTGTGGATCTTCGTCACCAATTTGTTAAGGAGTTGCGGCCGCAAAGTTGTAGTGACCTGTTTGGTCGGAATTAAGACACGGAACAAGAAATTAGGTTCAAAACAGTATATTAATATAACAAGAAACAAGATATTCAAAGGAAATTATAATAATAAATAATATAGAAATATGTTCGAAGGTATTATTACGCTGCTTATTGCCTGACTAGTAGCTGTCGTTAACTGTTGTTAACTGCTTTCGATAACTGCTCCTGTTAACTCTTTCGTTCACTGTTCTTCGGAAACGACGCAGGTAATTACATATAACAAAAAGGAAGAATGCATTCCTCGTAGGAGGGCACCACAACAATTATGTATATGCATAATTACTAAGCAAATCTGCCAGGCCATCCTTACTAAGAAAAGAGTGTTAACCTCTTAGGTACTATCACTGAATGTTGATCAATCTCAAAGATGAAAAAAAGCTCCTCACCTTTCCACCGAAATGGGCTGTTCGAATCACTATATAAAATAGTAGTGATTATACCTCGAGGAAGGAAGTCGAGTGAGCGAGTCAGTCGGGTATTTCCGGTATTGCACCGGAAGTGTTCTACTAGTTCATCTATCACGTCTCTACGACGATACTGTATACTAATTACCTTGTTCTGTATTCTACTAATCCTCACCTCTTGTAAATACTTCTCTTTCCTGTCAATACACCTACTTTTATACTATTACGTTGTTTTGTATTATTTCACATAATTCTATTACCCGACGTAACATTAAGAGAGTTAAAGTTTTAGATAGGAAAAGAGTGAAGACAAAGACGAACCAGCTACAGAGGAAGAAAGAAAAAGGGCAAGAAAAGAATATGACCACAGTAGTGAAGACAGTTACGAAGATAGAGAATAGAAAAGAACAAGATACCCAGTGTGATGTGGAAAGGGCTGGAGTTAAGTAGATAAAAGACGGGAATCGACTTTGCATTTAAATTCTTGGAAGTTATAACCGTCAGGAAAGCAAGTATATCAAAGGGAGTTCCACAGGTGAGAAGCGCGAGAAAAGAAGCTGATGGAGTAGAATTGTCGTCTGCATTTGGTTGATCTAACTGTAAAAGTGTTGGACCTTGATGCCAGTCTGGTAGTCTGAGTAAATTCTAGTGGAGTGGGCACCAGTGACTTAAGGTCTTCGAAGCAGAATCCATGAAAATATTTGCAGAAGAGACAGAGGGAAGCCACATCCCACCGATGAGAAAGTGGCTGGCGTCGAGCTGCCAGGTCGGGACCAATCATATTACAGATTCGCCTTTGGAGCCTGTCAAGAACACTAAGATAAATGATTCTACAGAAGGATGCTGAGAAGGGCACAGACAAAACATGAAAAATGTGGAAGTTTTAAGGAAAACCGGAACTAGAAGGACACTGGGAATCAGAAAAAGAAATCAGAAAGGCAATATCTAAGAAATTTTTAGGACACATAATGAGGAAGGCAGGCTTGAAGAATTTGACATTCACTAGGCATATCGAAGGAAAAAAGCAGAGAGTAAACTATTTGATGAGCTTATGTGATTGGATGGGGGGGGAATACGGTAAGAGGTATACTAATGCGACCGTTAGTAAGCGCTTAAAAATCATAGGAAGTTGTGACGAGTCACGTTCTGAAGGGACACATCACGTTCGGATGGAAGATTTGTATGGGCTCAGCTATCTTGAAGTTTAATTCACTACCTTTATCTTTTGCTTTATTGGAAAAACGGTTCTCAAATCTTCAGATGGAATGAGAAAGGGTTGCTGAACTATTGCGTAATTTTAATTCTAACAATATTGTTATGAATAGTGGATAATTTTTTAACAGGAAAAGGGAAGACGAGGCAACAGGGATGTGGTTCTACAAAAAGGTTGCTACTGACTGAACATTCGAGCAATGGGGAAATTTTCAGGAATGTAAGAACAAAGTACGCTCGTAATTAAAATCGGAAAAAAATCAGTTAAAATTTATGGGATACATAATGAGGAAAAGGTGTTTAAAAATTAGTCGCACACAGGACATACTGAATGTATGATGAGTAGAGAGTGCAATCGAATAGCCTAAAAAAGGACAAACATTCCTGAGATAATTTTAAGCCATTGCTCCCCAGTCAAGTCATCAATGCCACTTAGACGCATGGGGTTATTGGGAGTGGAAAAGAATATAGTGTAGAGAAAGGAAAATGAAAGAACCGGGTTTAAGAAAACGGAATATGGCAGTTTTTGCAGTTATATACACCGAGAACATGTAAGCCGACGCTAGAATCTTTTCGATAAACAGACAGATAGCTAAGAAAAGAGAATTCAATGATAGAGATTAACAAAAGTTCAGATTAATGTCACAGAGAGCTAGTAATTCGGGAAAACATTTTTTTTAATCATATCACCCCAAGCAAGGCGGTACTACTACTGATGAGCAAGGGGCTACATAAGAGAGTTAAAGTTTTAGACAGGAAAAGAGTGAAGACAAAGACGAACCAGCTACAGGGGCAGAAAGAAAAAGGGCAAGAAAAGAATATGACCACACTAGTGAAGACAGTTAAGGTAGAAAATAGAAAAGAACAAGATACACAGTGTGATGTGGAAAGGGCTGGAGTTGAGTAGATAAAAGACGGGAATCGACTTTGCATTTAAATTCTTGGAAGTTATAACCGTCAGGAAAGCAAGTATATCAAAGGGAGTTCCACAGGTGAGAAGCGCGAGAAAAGAAGCTGATGGAGTAGAATTGTCGTCTGCATTTGGTTGATCTAACTGTAAAAGTGTTGGACCTTGATGCCAGTCTGGTAGTCTGAGTAAATTCTAGTGGAGTGGGCACCAGTGACTTAAGGTCTTCGAAGCAGAATCCATGAAAATATTTGCAGAAGAGACAGAGGGAAGCCACAACCCGCCGATGAGAAAGTGGCTGGACTCGAGCTGCCAGGTCGGGACCAATCATATTACAGATTCGCCTTTGGAGCCTGTCAAGAACACTAAGATAAATGATTCTACAGAAGGATGCTGAGAAGGGCACAGACAAAACATGAAAAATGTGGAAGTTTTAAGGAAAACCGGAACTAGAAGGACACTGGGAATCAGAAAAAGAAATCAGAAAGGCAATATCTAAGAAATTTTTAGGACACATAATGAGGAAGGCAGGCTTGAAGAATTTGACATTCACTAGGCATATCGAAGGAAAAAAGCAGAGAGTAAACTATTTGATGAGCTTATGTGATTGGATGGGGGGGGGGGAATACGGTAAGAGGTATACTAATGCGACCGTTAGTAAGCGCTTAAAAATCATAGGAAGTTGTGACGAGTCACGTTCTGAAGGGACACATCACGTTCGGATGGAAGATTTGTATGGGCTCAGCTATCTTGAAGTTTAATTCACTACCTTTATCTTTTGCTTTATTGGAAAAACGGTTCTCAAATCTTCAGATGGAATGAGAAAGGGTTGCTGAACTATTGCGTAATTTTAATTCTAACAATATTGTTATGAATAGTGGATAATTTTTTAACAGGAAAAGGGAAGACGAGGCAACAGGGATGTGGTTCTACAAAAAGGTTGCTACTGACTGAACATTCGAGCAATGGGGAAATTTTCAGGAATGTAAGAACAAAGTACGCTCGTAATTAAAATCGGAAAAAAATCAGTTAAAATTTATGGGATACATAATGAGGAAAAGGTGTTTAAAAATTAGTCGCACACAGGACATACTGAATGTATGATGAGTAGAGAGTGCAATCGAATAGCCTAAAAAAGGACAAACATTCCTGAGATAATTTTAAGCCATTGCTCCCCAGTCAAGTCATCAATGCCACTTAGACGCATGGGGTTATTGGGAGTGGAAAAGAATATAGTGTAGAGAAAGGAAAATGAAAGAACCGGGTTTAAGAAAACGGAATATGGCAGTTTTTGCAGTTATATACACCGAGAACATGTAAGCCGACGCTAGAATCTTTTCGATAAACAGACAGATAGCTAAGAAAAGAGAATTCAATGATAGAGATTAACAAAAGTTCAGATTAATGTCACAGAGAGCTAGTAATTCGGGAAAACATTTTTTTTAATCATATCACCCCAAGCAAGGCGGTACTACTACTGATGAGCAAGGGGCTACATAAGAGAGTTAAAGTTTTAGACAGGAAAAGAGTGAAGACAAAGACGAACCAGCTACAGGGGCAGAAAGAAAAAGGGCAAGAAAAGAATATGACCACACTAGTGAAGACAGTTAAGGTAGAAAATAGAAAAGAACAAGATACACAGTGTGATGTGGAAAGGGCTGGAGTTGAGTAGATAAAAGACGGGAATCGACTTTGCATTTAAATTCTTGGAAGTTATAACCGTCAGGAAAGCAAGTATATCAAAGGGAGTTCCACAGGTGAGAAGCGCGAGAAAAGAAGCTGATGGAGTAGAATTGTCGTCTGCATTTGGTTGATCTAACTGTAAAAGTGTTGGACCTTGATGCCAGTCTGGTAGTCTGAGTAAATTCTAGTGGAGTGGGCACCAGTGACTTAAGGTCTTCGAAGCAGAATCCATGAAAATATTTGCAGAAGAGACAGAGGGAAGCCACATCCCACCGATGAGAAAGTGGCTGGCGTCGAGCTGCCAAGTCGGGACCAATCACATTACAGATTCGCCTTTGGAGCCTGTCAAGAATACTAAGACGAACACCAAGGGCGCCTGACCAGATATGGCAACAGTATTTCGTAAACTATTCTACACTGCAGAAATTGGTATCGATAGCATAAACAATGGAGAAGGAAAGGTTGAGGGATATAGGTGCTTTTTTTTTTTTATTGCAAACTGATTTTTTTTTCATTTTTTATAATTTGTAATAAGCTTTTCAGGAGTAAAAGGCCAAGAATATAGTCACTGCCGATCGTCTAAGGTAATACAATCCGACTGACGAAAACTGCAACATATTCTAACCTCTGGGAATGTTGTGGAGAGAAAATAAGGTTCACTTTCTGAAGGACAAATAACTTAGTACGAAACTCTTGCATCACCTCGATGCGGACAGAGGCCATGGCTTTAAGAAAATCACTGCAATATTTTTACCAGCCAAACACTTGTCTATTGCAAGCAGTAGATGAAAATTTGCTCTGTAATGAGGAAGGAGGGCTTGGAGAATCTGATACTAACAGGCCAGATAGAGGGGAAAAGAGGCAGGGAAAGCAATGAATAACATATTTGAAGGACCTAATCAGGTGGATGACAGAACTAGGATTGTATGGTGTAATAGAACGCGTGTTCAGAGCCACCAGGGATAGGAAAACGTGGAAGACCATGATCGCATACGTCCTGAAGGGACAAGGCACATAGAAGAAGAATCAGGTGGATGATGGAACAAGGATTTCATGGTGTAACAGAAGGTGTGCTAAGAGTCACCAGGGATAGGGAGACGTGGAAAGCCATGATCGCCTACGTCCTGAAGGGACAGGGCACATAAAAGAAGAAGACCGTTGGAATATTTCATCTCATGTTCTATCTGCTAGTTTTGAGGGACATAAGAAAAATTCTGTATTTTTTGCTGTGCAGTATTCCATCAATTGTTAGAGGAGATAACTGCATATTTATATCGGAGCTGATTACGAACAAGGATCACTGACGCCAAAGCCAGCAAATCCAATGATGATTATTGGATCGCTTGGGAAATTGACAGAAAACAACTTTCATCGCATTATTTTCTCCGATTCGATATTGCAAAGTACTAAGCTAGCTCTGTAAATATCAATAGAGAGACAAGAAGAAGAAGAAGAAGAAGAAGAAGAAGAAGAAGAAGAAGAAGAAGAAGAAGAAGAGGAAAAGGAGGAAAGGAAGAATAGAAAGAAAAGAAGTGGGAAGTGGCAACAGTAAAAGAAAAAGGAGGAGGAGAACGAGGAGAACGAGAAGCACCAGCAGGAGGAGGTGGGGGAAGAGAACATCACCAACAAGACAACTAAGGAGGAGGATTTAATGAAAGAGTAGAAAAAAATAAGAAAGAGAAAGAAGTTGAAAAGAAGTTGTAAAAGAAGAAGGAAGGTGAGTTGAAGAAGAAGAAGAAGAAGAAGAAGAAGAAGAAGAAGAAGTAGTAGTAGGAGGAGGAGGACAAGTAGGAAGAAGATCAGCAGGAAGAATAGAATACGAACAAGTTGGCGAAAAAGAAGGAGAAGGAAGTAAAAAAAGAAGTGAAAGAAGAGGAACGTGAAGAAGAAGAAGAACGTAGGGGGAGTTGTTTAGCTGAAGAAGGAGAAGGAAGAATAGGAAGGGGAGGAGTTTAAAGAAGAGAAAGCGATGAAGAAGAATATGAAAAAGAGGAGGATCAAGACAATTAGGAAAAGTGGAAGAATAAGGAGGAGTCGAAGAAAAAGAGGGAAGATGTGAGGAAGAAGGGAGAGGTGAAAAAGAAGAAGAAGAAGAAGAAGAAGAAGAAGAAGAAGAAGAAGAAGGAAGAGGATTAGGAAAAGGTAAATTAGGAAAAGAAGAAAAAGAAGATGAAGAATTTGACTTAGACGACGAAAACGTTTCTTCTTGAGAATCGTTAAGAGGAAAACTAAATAAAAATAAATAAATAAATAAAATAAAACTGAAAAACACTCTACCTTAAAACAACCGGTAATTAAATTAGCTCGGGTGATTTTAATAGTTAGAGTCGGAAGGAATGAAAGAAAGAATAAAAGAAAGAAAAATGACTACAAGAAGGGTTATATTGAAGGGATCCAAAAACATGTATTGTCTAAGAAAAAAGAAAAAAAATGGCACCACTTTAACAATGTGCGAGTCTCAGTTATCTCGCTGTCAAAATTTGAGTAGAATTAATGTCAGTTTTGCAATCGAACAGGAGCTGTATTTTCCAGACATCTTTTTGACATAGAAAATCGCTGGAGTAACAATTTACATCAATAATAAAAAAATTGTTTACTTTTCTGATTTTCTTTCTAGCTTATGCAGCTCCATGATAAAGCCGTAGGAACGCGGCTGAGAGGCTTTCTGTCCAATACGAGATCGTTATGAGTTTTCGCATTCCTCTTTGCAAGTTTATCGGTTTGTCTAAAGAAAAATAACTTCAAAGACTTAAGAATAAGTAGTATATATTAATATGTGTCTTTCCTTTTATGATCAAATACATATGCGTGCGCAAGAGCGCAAGCGCACACACACACACACATAAAATATAGATAGATAGATATGTAGGTAGACAGAGAGAGAGAGAGAGAAAGAGCAAGAGAGAGAGAGAATGAGCAAGAGAGAGAGAGAGATGAAAGAGTAGAAGAGATAAAGGTATATAAGCGTGTTTGCGAATAGTATTTTCTCTGCAACAACGTTTTAATATACGGAGGTTGCTGAAAAGTTTGAGGAAGTGAGTAAGCGTTCTGGGTTTGAACAATATCTTATTCTTCTATGTGCCTTGTCCTTTCAGGACGTAGGCGATCATAGCTTTCCATGTTCCCCTATCATGGGTGGCTCTTAGCATGCGTTCTCCTTTACACAACGCAACCTTCGTTCTGTCATCCACCTGCTCAGGTCCTTCAAAGATGTTATCCTCTACTTTCTCCTGTTTCTTTTTCCCTCTATGTGACCTGTGAGTATCAGGTTCTCCAAGCCCTCTTTCCCATTGCAAGTCTAAAGAACTTTAGCTGTCTTTTCCTGATGCTCAGTATTGATTTTCTTTTCGTTTCCATTCTTTCAAAAGCCTCCTCATTGCTCACACGATATCATCAGCATCCTTCTGTAGAACCACATTTCAGCTGCTACAAGTTTTTGCTTCATCTTTGATGATATTGTCCAGTAATCATTGTGATATTGAAGAACTGACATCATATAGCAATCCAGTACTCTTTTCTTTGTTCCTAGCGAATTTTTCCTATCTCTTAATACTCTACTCAACTTCTGGAACGCGTCATTTGCCATGCCAATTCGCCTTCAGATCTCTGTGTCGCACTTTCCGTCTTCTGTTAGAACACTTCCCAGATATTTAAACTTTTGTACCTGCTTGATTTTAGTATTCCCTACCTATATTTGGCATTTTGGGTTGCTCTTTCTGCTGATGAACATGTTTATACGAACAAGATGATTTGTCCGATTTTAGTAATTGTTCAGACATAAAACATACAGTATTGATATCTATCTATCTATCTATCTATCTATCTATCTATCTATCTATCACGGACTCTTTTACTATCTATCACAGTCTCTTCATACTATTTATCTATCTATCTCTCTGTGTGTGTATATGTGCATGCGTGTGTTTACGTATATTACTTTTTAGCATGAAATATCACTTTGAAACACTGGTTCTTCAACGATCACTGAAGTTTAGCCAGGTACGTGCCTAGATGTGTAACAGCTTGGAAATACCAGTTACTGTAAGCTTGGATGTGCGGGTGGTGTGATGGATATGAGCTTAGAATTGGAAATCGGAGAGCCAAGTTTCAATTCCAGTCGTTATATTCACTTACGCGCAAATACATTTGGGAAAAATATAAATCAATCTCTTTTTCCCCCAACTATGGGTTAATTTCTTCATAGCATTTTCATCATAAGCCATTTAAAAAATTTACTGTCACTTTTACTAATCTTCATAAAACACTTGGTGGTAATCTGTTATTCTGTTTTCTTTCACTAATTCACTCAGTTCCTAATTTTTCTTAAATTCATTTATTGTTTATTTTTCTCTTTCATTTTTCTCATCTTCCTCCTGGGTGATTTCGTCTGTGTGTTCATATTGTATATATATATATATATATTTATTTTTTTTTATGTCGGATTCGAAGGATATAATGTTTACTTCCATTGTTAAAAATTGTCTTTAGAATATTCTAGGCTAATTTAACTTTTACTTTTATATTTCTAATATCTAAATTGGGAAAATATTTTTTTTAATAAATATTTTGTAAAGTAAAGTTTTGAAAGATTTTTGAAAAGGAATTTTATTTTCCAAAGATTTTTGTGTTAGCGAAAATTTATGACTTGTGGGTTTCTGTTCACTTTCTCTTTAGTTTTTCTCCTCCCCTTCTTTTTTCACTTTTTTTTTGTATTATGTTTACAAATATATTAATGTTTAATTTAAAATGGATTTTTGTATTGTAAAATAATTCATTGCATAATTCGTCTCTGTCCCCCCACTTAGTCCACGTGCTATCGCAAAATCAGCATTTGTCGTAATTTATCCAAATGAAACAGAAAACCTCTTTGAGGAAGGACGAAATTTCAAAGAAAATATCTTCTGCTAACTGGATATGTATGTAATGCTGTTTTGCTAAGATGGATCGTGTCGTTTTCTTAGAATAATAGGTAAGGGAGAAGAGAAAAATTCTTCGTTTCACTGTTTTCCATATTTTGTTTTCAATATTGTTTTCAGAATAATTAATTTTTTTTGTATTAAGTTTATAAATACATTAATGTTTAATTTAAAATTGATTTTTGTATTGTGAAATATTTAATAGCATTATAATTCGTCTCTCTGTCCTCCCCTTACACCACGTGTTATCGCAAAATATGCATTGGCCGGAATTATCTAAATTGAAACAGAAGTCCTCTTTTAGGAAGGACGAAATTTCAAAGAAAATATCTTCTGTTTACTGGATATATAATGCTAAGTTCTGCTGATATTTGTGGTGTCGTTTTGGTAGAGTTGTAGGCAATGGAGAAAAAGACTTGAGAGTAATCAAGAATCTTTACTAGCAGCAAACCGCTTGCATACGGACAGGTAATGAATTGAGCAGATATACAAAGATAGAAAGGGGCGTAAGACAAGGATGTGACTTTTCAACGGATCTGTTGAGAATATTTTGAGGACCCTAGAAGTAATGCCTGGATTTGTTATCGGAGGCCACAATTTAAACAACCTAAGGTACGCAGATAATACAGTGCTGATAGCAGACACAGAAAGGAAACTACAAGACCTCCTACAGAAGGTAGCTGAAAAAAGTAACAAGAAAGGATTAGAAATAAACAGCAAGAAAACCGAATGTATGGTCATCAGTAAAAAGGGCAGCTCAAAATGCCAAAGACAAGTCGGGGATACTAGAATCAAGCAGGTACAAAAATTTAAATACCTGGGAAGTGTTATAACAGAAAACGGAAAGTGCTACACAGAGATCCGAAGGCGTATTGGCATGGCGAAGGAAGCATTTCAGAAGTTGAGTAAAGTATTAAGAAACAGGACAATTTCGCTAGAGACAAGGAAGAGAGTACTGGATTACTATGCGCTGTCCGTTCTTCAATATGGCAGTTAATGCTGGACAATATCATCAAAGGTGAAGGAAAAACTTGAAGCAACTGAAATGTGATTCTACAGAAGGATGCTGCGAATATCATGGATCGAGCATGTGAGCAATGATGAGGTAAATGATGAGGGAAACAAAAAGAAAATTAATACTGAGCATCAGGAAGAGACAGCTGAAGTTCCTGAGACACGCAATGAGGAAGGAGGGTTTGGAGAATCTGATACTAACAGGCCAGATAGAGGGAAAAAGGGACAAGGGAAAGCAACGGATAACATATTTGAAGGACCTAATCAGGTTGATGACAGAACGAGGATTGCATGGTGTAGCAGGAGAAGGCGTGCGCAGAGCCACCAGGGATAGGAAGACGTGTAAAGCCATGATCGCCTACCTCCCGAAGGGACAGGGCACATAGAAGAAGAAGAAAAGACTCCTTCCTGATTAATATTTATGTGATTAATTCTGTATGTGCCTAAATCCTCTTCCTCATGTTTGCGTGTGTATAATTTCTTGTTTATTGTTTTATGTATATGTAATTTAATTCCTTACTCTGCATTGTGTTATGTTTGTGATTTGATGTATCTATTCTCAATTTATTTCCGGTTTAAAAGTCTCTCTACTATAAAAGTTTTTTCCTTCAAAGTATTTTAGGTGAAATTAACTTTTATTTATTCATCAACGGTCTGAACAAGTCAATAATTCTAGATTTATAGACATTTAATTATGAGTTTTCTTCTTAATATATTTGCTCTGGATAATATCTTCTGAGCTGTCGATTTCTATCTAATTGATAATTTATAAATTAGATAGAATGTTTTGGATTATTCTCTCCGTTATTATGGGTTGGCTTTCCCTGCTCTCTCTCTCTCTCTCTCTCTCTCTCTCTCTCTGTTTGTTTGTTTGTTTTGAGGCTTAGCGACCTATCAATCCTTACGGGATCATTTTAAGGTCATAACCAATGATTTTGGGTAAGGTTATTTTATTTTTACAACATTTTTCTTTTCACGATTCATTGGGATTTGTTTTTAAGAGCAGGGTACCCAAGTCCTACCCTTGTTATTTAACCCATAACTGGAGGGAATGGACGGATTAATACCTTTCCCAAGGGTACCAGTACTTAAGTGAATGCAGGGTATTCAACTGGAATTCGAACTCGGCTCACCGATTTCTCTTTCCGAGCCGATATCCACTGCACCACAACGCACATCCATCACTATACGCTTACAGCACCTGGTATTCCCAAGCGGTCACCCATCTAAGTACTGATCAGGCTCAACGTTGCTTAACTTCGCTGATCGAGCGAGAACCGGTGTATTCAACGTGATAGGCCGTAAGACCCATCTCTCTCTCTCTCTCTCTCTCTCTCTCTCTTTCTCTTTCTATATATATATATCTGGGAATATTGACAAGCCCGTAAAAATGGAGAGGATAATCCAAAAGATTATCTAATTAATATAGATTATTAAATAGGCAAAGATAGAGAGCTCAGTAGATATTATTCAGGGTAATATGAAATATAGAGAAGAAAACTCAACACATAATTAAACGGTTATAAATTCAGAAATTATTGCGGTAGTTGTAAAAAGTAGGAGCTGCTTTCATTAACCAGGAAGCAGGCATTTTGTGATTTTTGCAATTGCCGAAATAAATTATAGATTTATAACCGTTTAATTATGTGTTGTGTTTTCTTCTCTCTCTATCTATCTCAGGGTATTAGTATCTATCTCTTTATCCCAATCCGTATCTATCTATCTATCTATCTATCTATCTATCTATCTATCTATCTATCTCAGTCTGTTCGTATCTATCTATCTATCTATCTATCTATCTATCTATCTATCTATCTATCTATCTCAGGGTATTAGTATCTATCTCTTTATCCCAATCCGTATCTATCTATCTATCTATCTATCTATCTATCTATCTATCTATCTATCTATTTTAATTCTTGTCGAACGTAATGAACAACAATCTTTAATGACGAGATTTTTTCGATTAGATTCCAGTATCACCTTTAAATTTTTATTACTGATCGAAGGTTTTGTCAAGTTCCAAAAATTAAAAACAAATCTTAATAATCGATCATTAACGGAATTGAAACCAAATATAGAATTCTATTATTCCTTCATTTTGTTCGAATCGTCTGGCGTCTGACTCTCTTGGTCGAAACCCCGGCTGCAAAAATATAATTATTATTTTTATTTTATTTTATTGTTTTAATCATTTCTACCCAAGCAAGGCATTCCACTGCCACTATTGCGCAGGGGGTTACATAGGAGAAGGTGAAGAGAAAGTGTGGTTAGATATAGGAAATGTCAGAAGGAGGGTAATAGACGGGTAAGGATACTGAGGCTGAGGGTTGGGCAGATGGGAAGAGTGTTTGAGAGAATGGATGCGAGTTAGTGTGTTAGGAGGTGTCTATTGACCTTACATTTAAACTCCTGGAGATTGTAGCTGTCGGGGAAGCAAGTATGTGGAAGGGAATTCCACAGTCGGGAAGTGCAAAAAAAGAAGCTGTTGGAGTAGAAATTGCGGTTACATTTTATCGGTTTCACTGTAAAAGAGTGAGACCTAGCTGCTAATCTAGTATCTCGTGAAATTTAGAGATCTTTCACTAGAGATCCCGAGGTCTATTGGTCTACCACCATTGACTATGCCTTCGCCTCAGGATATAATGATGTAATGAATAGGTAATGAATATGCATACATATGGTTCCCCCTCACTGGAATACGATAATCTGGTGTCAGCTATAAATACAGACGAAGGCAAGGACGTCCAGATAGATTTACCACTAGAGGTCTATTGGTCTTCCACTAGAGATCTACCACTAGAGGTTTACGTCTACTGACTACGTCTACTGACTACGTCTCCGTCTCAGGATACTGCATACGATGAGTACCGTACATTATGTCTACTTACTAGATTGTTCTACATTTGCGTAAACCCTTTAACTACCTCAGATGATATATATGTCCTTTTCCGGGAGATATCAATGAGTAAAGACGGTCGTTGTTTGAAGACGACCAGGTTATACAACAGTATATGGGCAACCATGCCTTCTGTCTTCTTGCAATTGATGATCAGTTCTTTTCTTCTCACTTTCCTTTCTAACCTTTTCAGTTTGTGTTTGAGTGTTATGATGTCGTATTTATTTCTTCAGTAATTCCACTTTTGTATTAAAATCCCTCAATGTTACAATATATCAGAAAAATAAACAAATAGATATCAATTGCTATATTTTTATACGAGGTTATTTAGAAGCTGATAAACAAGCGTCGATTTGCATAATAAAATCTTACACTACTAAATAATTTCGAGTGAATTAACTGATATTAAATATTAGGAATTACATTTCTACTATATATATTATTATATTTCTGTTATATATAAACCACTTGAAAATGGTTAAAGAAAACCCCAAAACGCTTGAGAAAATGAACAACACGAAAAATTTGGAAACAGTTTTACTCCCATCAGACGAAATAATATAAAAATGCTGGAAAAACTAAATAAAAAATAAATCAAATTTTCCTAGTCCGTCATATTAAACATAACATGTATAAAATAAAGTTTGCTACCCATATATATATATATATATATATATATTTTAAAATCATTTGTTTCTGATGAAACGTCGAGGCCGGTCTGAAATATCAAATATATATATATAATAATAGAAATAAATAAATAGCCAAAAAAATGCATTTTTATACTTACAACGTTTTAGTAGTTTTTCTATACATATTAAGACAGTATAGGTGGATGATCATTACATATATATATATATTCTAGACATATTCTATTAAATATAAGAGACAATGAATGTCTATTATGTTTAATCATGAGCCGTTCTAAACGTCGTATTTTTGCTTTAATTTCAGTTGAAAATAAAGACAAAAATTCTCCAACATTTGGATAATTATTTATTGGTTTTCTTCTAAGCTTTCGGCTCACATGAGCCGTCTTCAGAGAGGTAGTTTAAACTGAAATATTATAAAATCCACCATCACCGACGATTTTATTTTGTGTTGACATAAAACTCCGCTTGGCAACGGCAATAGTTACCAAAAATAATAAACGCAGTTCTTAAGTTTGCGATGCGGTTTTATGACGTCACACCGCGGGATAGCGCGAAATGACAACAAAACCATCTAGTCAAATGCAATGTAATATGTTATTTCCTGTTTTAAAGTTGATTTTATTGAGTGTTGGTTGTTTTGATTTGATGCATCCCGCATAAAATAATAGTATTAATGCAGAATTTTAAACGATTGATATGTCATAAAATATTATATTTAACATTAAAACAAAACTTAATTATTTATGAGAAAAAATAAATTATGTTTGTAAAAGTAGTCAAAAGCTTTCCGAATTAAATATTGTCACAGCTTTACTGCATTTTTTTTTACGATTCGGTGCAGATATTCAGGAAATGAGTATGTCTTTGAAAGAAAAGGTTGATCTATATTCTCCAAGAATTCCTGCTTTTAATTAAAACAAACAATTTTGTAATTACGTAATTTTTCAAAATTCATGAATTTAAGGAGGTGAAGGTGGGCAACCCATCCCCCCAAAAAAAAAATCAGAAAAAAAAAGATTTTATACAAAAATTGAAAAAATATTTTTAATTCATTTGTGAATAAGTCCTGAAATTTTCATTAAAATCCAACAACTACTTGCTTCTTGCAAAAATTTCGAAATTAATGTTTTTTTTCACACGAAAGAAAAGCACCAAACATATTAAATATTGCAAATATTACATAACCCGCTGACATAGCAAAATTTCGAACGTGCGAAAAAGGATTATAATAATAATAAAACATAATAATAAAAATACTTTTTTTAAAGCTTGGAATCTCTTTTTTTCATCATGCAATGCAGTTTGTTAGCAAAAAATAGAGGTACCTATTCCGAAATTCCGAATTTAATTTCGTTGAATGTCCATTTCAGCGAGAAAATACTAGCTTCCTCAGAAACGATCAAAAACAAAAATTTATGAGTAGTATTTTTGTTTTCGATCGTTGTTAAGGAAAGTAGTATTTTCTCGCTGAAATGGGCATTCAACGAAATTAAATTACTTTATATATTTTTGACTGTAAATAGATATCACTATTTACATCAAGCCCTCCACCTTTACCAATTTTAATATTAATAAAATTGATATTAATAGGATCAAGTTTTGGGATTTTTCCTATTTGCTCATCCTTTTTAGATTTAGTATATATATATATATATATATATATATATATATACATATATATCCGCAGACAGATTTGCTTTGCCGAATCACAGCTCATCAGTACGGTTAGACTCCGATTGCTTTTTTACACAGGATTGAAACCCGACAGAAATGGCGTCAGTCAGCGACTCTACCCCTGGGCTATGGGCGTTCGGTGGAAGTAGGTAGACTTTTAGCGCATATCATTATACGCGCCCAATAGTTAGAGCGCTCTAATTCATTTCACTGAATGAGCGATGTGTACATGCCAGAGTAGCTACTGTTTATCAAAGTCTACTATTTTTCCAGAGTGCTCAATCAGGGTGTGAGAGCGTAAATATTGTCATCCGCAGACAGATCTGTTTCGCCGATATATATATATATGTTGGACAGGTTGGACAGTATCTATCTATCTATCTATCTATCTATCTATCTATCTATCTATTGCGTAGGACAGTTGATCAAAGGGTACCGTAACTGTCTATGGAAACGGTGCTAAAATAATCAGAGTGATGCCTCTTGGTCGACTGACCTTAAACTCTGCCGGTTTGCGCTATAAATTATAATGTTCTCGCACATGTCCGTTGTTTATAGCGGTCCATGAATAAATGTTTGTAGAGTGTGGTCGTCTCACCGCACTAGAGAGATTACGTCAGTGACCATGGCTTGTGCAGCAGTCTTTTTCTCAGCACGGCATTCTTCAGGTTCGACATATAATTGTCCAGATCTCTACTGTTGCGACTTTTCCTCTTTCCTAAAATAAAATCCCAATTGAAAGTAACAAGATTTCAATACATCGAGGATATTCAAAAGATTGCAACTGCTCACTATCCAAAAAAAAAAACAGTTCCAGTAATGCTTACACCAATAGAAAAGACGCTGGATAGCTTCAGAATTAAACTACTTTGAAGGAGATTAAAAGCTGAATTGATGTATGTTGTAGTTTTCTTTTTATAGGACTACTCCCGATACCTGTTGATCAGATGTGAATGAAAACTCGGATAAAATAAATGTTCCTTTTTAAAAAACTTAAAATATCAAGCTTTAAAAGGATTTTCATATTGATAAGAAACAATCTGTTAATTATAAGATCGGATTGACATTAATTTTTGATTGCTCACCATCAGGCTTTTTTTCAAGGCGATGGGCCTAGAACAATTATCATTTGCTAATTCGCAAAATGTGTGTTATTATCAAGTGGAAAAACCAGATTATTATTTTTTTTAATTTTAATCCTTTATAGCACGTTCGAAATTTTGCCTAATCTTCTTTTGTTACGTCAATGGCTACGTAATATTTACAGTATTTACAATGATATCGCACCTTTTTTCAGATAAAAAACAGTAATTTGGGAACTCTTGCAATAATCAAATAATTGTCTGATTTTTCAGGATTTATTCACAAATGAATTGAACTATTTTAAAAAAATATTTATTCTTTTTACATCGTTTACCCCACCTTGGCTTACTTAATTTCATGAACTAAAATGGCCGTACGTCTACAAAATAAAAAAAAAGCTTTAAATCACCAGCTGTAATATGAGGAGATTTTATCAGTTACATTACTAATGTCCTCATCTTTGTTCTTATCCAAAAATTTCAGCCGCTCCACCCACGTCCTTCATCAAGTGCTTAACAATCCATGTAATCATCAGAGAATTTCGAATTGGCACCTTCAATGTTCAGGAATGCATGGTGAAGTAAAGCATTTTTATTTTTTGGTTGACGTATTAATTTTTTGTTGACAATATTAGGTTAAAACCCGAGTTCTCGTATGATCAAAGTTAAGCATCTTTTAGCTTGGTCAGTAGCTCTATGAATGACCACTTGGGAACACCGGGTGCTGTATAATTGGATGTGCAGATGGTGCAACAGAAATCAGCTGAAAATTGGGCATCGGAGTGCCGTGTTCCAATTCCAGTCTTTATTGTTGTATTCACTTACGCGCACAGACTCTCGGGAAATATATGAACCCATTTCTTCTTTCCTCAGCTATAGCTTATTTAATATAGCTTGCTTCAGCAAATTATTATTATTTCCATAAAATTCTTACAATCTAAAAATATCTACTGGCTTTAAATAACACGAAAGAAGGTGGTGTTGCCCTATCCATTTCTGGATGCGTATTACAGCCTCCGACTAAACAGAAAAAGTGTAATAACCTTCTACTTGGAGTGTTTCATCATGCTGAGAATCCATTTTGTGTAGAGACTTACCCAAACTGCAGTTATCTAAACGCTTTCACAGTTTTGCAACAGTGATTTTTCTGTTGAGTTGAAGAATAAAAAATATGGTTCTACAGAAGGATGCTGAGGATACTATGAACCGAATATATGAGCAACGACAAAATTTTTGAAAAAATCGAAACAAAAAGAAAACTTATTTTTAACATCAGAAACAGGCAGTTGAAATTTCTGGGCCACGTAATGAGGAAGGAAGGCTTGAAAAATTTGATACTCACAGGAAAGATTGCGGGCAAGAGGAACAGACGAAAACATTGCATAACTTACTTGATGAGCGTAAGTAAATAGATGATGAAACAGATTTTAGGAGAAATAACGAACTTGAAGTAACTGAAATGTGGCTCTACAGAAGGATGCTGCGAATATCATGGATCGAGCATGTGAGCAATGATCAGATCTTGGAAATGGAAACAAAAAGGAAATTAATACTGAGCATCAGAAACAGACAGCTGAAGTTCCTGGGACACGCAATGAGGAAGGAGGGCTTGGAGAATCTGATATTAACAGGCCAGATAGAGGGGAAAAGAGACAGGGGAAGCAACGGATAAGATATTTGAAGGACCTAATCAGGTGGATGATGTAACGAGGATTGCATGGTGTAACAGAAGAAGGCGTGCTCAGAGCCACCAGGGATAGGAAACGTGGAAGGCCATGATCGCCTACGTCCTGAAGGGACAAAGCACATAGAAGAAGAAGAAGAAGAAGAAGAAGAAGAAGAAGAAGAAGAAGAAGAAGAAGAAGAAGAACGAAAAGATAAAATTTATTAAGAGCTACAAAGGACAGGAAAGTGTACAGAAACATCATTACCTATGTTTTGAGGGGGCATGTCGCAGAAAACATTCTTCTGTTAGATTTCATGAGACTGTTAACTTGTTTATTCTTATCCTCGTTCACAGAAGCAGCTGGCCTGCCACTGAGGACCCAGTTACTAACGTCACTTCACCCTTTCTCGGACTAACGTTACTGATAAATATACTTACTGTGTTTACATCAGCCTTTCAACAACATATCGTGAGTGCGGCATTTTCTACTTCACAAAACAATTTTTGACAGAATTTTTCCATTTATGTGAGTTTAATGGGGCAGCCATTTTGAAAGCTGATTATGTATAGTAACAGACAGGGGAACTTTACAATTTTTTCTTTGGGCTCCTAAAGATTTTTTGATCCATATCTATAAAAAGGTAATCCGATTTAATACTTCATGAAATGAGAACAGTCATTGCTTTTTGACCAACCAGCGTATATAGTTTTCATCCGCATAATTTATTCAGTAGTGTAGGCTACAATCCTACAAGTTTAATACTTTTGAAAAAATATTTTATATTTTCTTTCGTTTACGCATCTCAGAAGGTTTAAATCTGAGATTAGGTTTTCGCGATTAAATTCCAATGGTCTGATTAGAAGTGATAATAAATTTTGGAATCAGGAAAATGGCCAAGAATGATTTATCGCCATTGATCTGTTCATATTTAAGATCGAAGAATTTAAATTCTCATTGATCAATCGATTGCGCCTTTATTGGACATCTGTTCGGGATTGAACTTTATCAACAATATATGCAGCAAAAATGAAGGATTTAGTTGTTTGTACAAGTGATTAACGATAGAGCTTCTAAAATTATTTGGTTAAAGATTATATTAGCTATAGAGCTAAGCTCGCAGATAAAACTATAGTTAGTTCAAATCTTACCAGGTGTCATGTTCTGATGTCTGAAGATATATTTTGTAAATAAAAATTATTGTTAAGTCCATATTTTAACGGTTTCTTGACCAGTTGTTGCCAACAGGTGCTCTGTAATCTCCAGCATTGATTCGATCTTTGATATAGAGAAACACACCTGTTCCTCAGATAATGGACTCTCCCTCCTATATTAATAAGAGTTAACAGGAAGTTAACGGAAGAAGTTCTTGAGATGTTCTTGGGAAGTTCATAGGAGTTCTTTAGAGTTCTATTGGAGTGCAGTAGAACTACGGGGCAGTTGATATTAGTCGGCAGTTAGCCGAATACTAAGGAGTCAGCTTTCAGTGGAAGATTACCAAGTTCCTAAAATTTTGGGTGCGTTAAGTTGATTAGCAACCGACATAGCACGATTATAACTTTCGGTGCGAAAACTGCTCTACAACACTCTTCATGCAAGCGCTATTCGTTTCCACATAATCAACCATCCGACCGTGCTTAGAATACTGTTGTCATATCTGGTCGGGCGCCCCTTTTGTTTACTTCAGTGTACTCGATAGGCTCCAAAAAAAAAATCTGTAATGTGATCAGTCCCGACCTGGCAGATCGACTCTAGCCACTTTTTAACCGGTGGGATGTGGCTTTTCTTCGTCTCTTTTACAAATATTTTCATGGTTTCTGCTCCGACGAACTTAAGTCACTGGAGCACTCACCACAAGAATTTACTCATGCAACCCGACTGGCAACAAGGTTCCATCCATAGCTTCTTTTCTCGCACTTCCCGCCTGTGGAGCTCCTTTTCATATCCTTGCTTTCCTGACTACTACAACCTCCAGCAATTTAAATGCAATGTCAATTCCCATCTCTTATCCACTTGACTACAGTCTTTCCCTTGAACTTTCTACATCACCTCGTGTATCTTGTTCGTTTCCTTTCTCAATCTACCTTCGCAACTGTCATCACACCTGTATTTCCATCCTTCTCTTGCCCTTTCTCTGACACCCTATGTAACTGGTCTGTCTTTCTCTTTGCCCTCCTCCTGCTTAAACTTTTATTCTCTTATGTAGCCCACTGCGCATCAGTGGTGGTACCGACTCGCTTGGGGTGAAACGATTAAAAACAAATCTAGGTATATTTTTGCCAATGACACACAGGCCCCTGAAATGAGAATGTGGCATCCTATACGTTATACATATTAGTCTGATGTTGAAAAAAAATTAACAGTGTCATGTACATCCAGAACATTGTTCTGTTCGTTAGTGATTTTATACTAAAATTTACTCCTTACAAGGCTTAAGAGCCACTCATGTAGACGGTTTCTGAATGAGGTGTTTGAATTGAACGTTAGAGGATGTAGGAGTAAGTGAAAATTATAAAAATAAGTAAGATAGCAATTGACTCTTGACTTCGGGGTCTTACGAATTCAGCGTTCAGTGAAGTATTCAGGCGTGGTTTTGTTTCATAAAGTAGTAATTCCTGGGAAGATCTCTCTGAGTGGAACATCCTCTTTAAAAATGGAATATAGATAAAATATGACGATTCGACATACCTTTAAAAGAAAACCGAAGGAATGTTTCAGTATAATGACTACTTACATGAAACCTGTTCTACCCAGCTCTACAAGGTGTTAGACAACTTTCTTAGCTGATAGACTAACTGTTGTGGGATCTCCCCTTTGTAGATGATAATGAACTCGACTAGTATACATATACTCCATCCATAGAGAGAACAGCAGTTGAAGGTTGAGATTAATCGTAGAGATCCGTTAGAGTTATCGGAGAGTACTGGAACTGATACATAAGATACCGAATTTACACAGAGACTACCGCATCAGAAGTCAGACTAGCTCTGAGCTCCACTCAGCTAGAATAATATTCACGGATATACTATTTCCAACGACTTCACTTCAAGACTTGTATATATTTATTTCTTACTAATAGTATTCCTGGATTTACTCATCTGCGTTCAAGTTTGCATATTACGTTCAATATAACCTACTTTTTTTTTATCTCAATATATGTTTTTGTTGTTCTTTATTTTATGCGGTACCTCACCAGGGATCCACAACACTAACCTGTTGGACATTGAAGGATTATAAGACATAATAAGTGTACGCCGGACCCATACAATTAACCCAGTATTAAAACTGATTGTATTGCGTCAAAAATACAAGAGTCGTGGAATAATGTGTAGTAGAATGGACCTCTTATTCAGTGCAATCTTAAGCACGAGAAAGTACAGCCTTGTACTAATTCCGAAGCAGAGTACACCGTGTATTAATTGAAGTTACAAACCTCTCTCGTTTTTTATGTTTTTGGAGGAAAAATCAAACAGATCTACGTACACCTAATTACTTTTTCCACGCCTTTGTTAAAGATGATTGCAAAGTAATGTTCGTGAGGTTTCATGCCTGCTCACTTGATGTCCATACCGCTGAATACTAACATACTTTTTCAAGTATTTTATCCACAAGCCTCCTTGCATTGGGTAAAACAGGCGTGGAAAATGTATCGTAAGATTACAAGTTGCCATCTGTATGATCACATGCATGTAAAAATACTGTCCTGTGCTAAAGCTCATAATTGCTATACAGTTTAATAACTGGAGTTAAAACTCTCTATCACATTTGGTACTTGTGTATGGAAAATTAAATTGGGGTATGTAAGCCCAGAACATTGTTTAACGTATTTTTCTTAACATGAATACAAAGTAGTGTTACAGTTATATAATATCCTTCGCATGGTGTCTGTACAACTGAATATTACCTGATTTGTTCAAATCTAATCTATTTAAACTTATTTATAAATGGAACTTTGTGTGTGTGTATGTGTGTGTGTCTGCGTGTGTCTGTGTCCATTACCTATAGACTGCGGAACGGCTGAACCGATTTTCTTGAAAATTTAGATAGTTGTACTATAAGCGTCTGCGAGTGTTCTTAGCTAAGTTTTGTGTCGAGATACCCCCGATAAATATCGATAATCGAAAAAATGGGCTTATAGAAGGAGTGGTCCGATTTTAATCAAATTTGATACACTCATAGACAAAGACATAAGAAACGATGTTCAGAAGTTTCAAGGTTGCAGTTTTTACAATAATGCAGAAAATCGATATATATATATATATATATATATATATATAAGGCAAGACGTTTGTGTGTGTGCCTGTTTATATGCCTGTATGTCTGTATTTTTTGCAGCCCTTTTATTTTATTTTTTGCTTCGGGTTTGGCTCTAAGTAGGTATAATTGTAGTTCTTAGTCTCAGCCATGATACCATTTACTCAGAGAACTTATTTAGCCTTCAAAATTCAGTTGACGACGAAAAAAACTTATTTGATATCGATACCAGGAAATCAAAATTTGACTTACATCCATTCATTTTTCTTTCAGTCTACGGTTTCGCTTTAACTGGAAACAACTATTGCTTTTTAGTCTTTCGTGCCAACGTCCAAAGAGTCTGAGTTCCAGGACCATGGATTAGTTTTAAAGCTTTCATTACACCCGGGCAACGGCGGGTTATACTGCTAGTAGTTCATAGTAGTAGTTCATATAGTCAACATATACAACAGGTATGGAACGTTGTGTTGTTTGATAATATTTTTCATCTTTACAATTGAACGTATGCTTAATATTAACGCATCATAAAGAGTAGATAGGCTCTACTATCGTCTGGTGCATAATCCTTCACCTACTCATCCGTATAAGCCCATCTCTTAGTTCCTGTTTAGGAAGAGGTTCCCGGTTTCTTTCTTTTCCTCAGGTCTTAATAGTGGTATTGTCGCGATTTTTGTAATGTGTGTGAATGGTGGCAGCGTTCTTTCATACGGAGTTGGTAGCTTTCTGGTTGTTGTTTCGGACTCGTAGTTAGGAACTCGAGCTCTAGCGTAGCGTCTTAAGAGGTTGCTCTGATCAACAGTTGAATCGGGTTTCTTGCAGTGCCATGTCGTATGTGGATGGGTGTCTTTGCAAGCACCTCCGGTGGACAACTCATTAAGCTGCAGTCTGCGCCAGTTCCCTTCCAACATATGCTGCTACTACTGTGGGTTGTAGTTAAATCGTGGATATGCTGTGGATTAATATAGGGCACTGGGATACTGTCGAGATACCTCTTATTTTGGAATTTTTACCCGTACTTGGGAAAGGTATTAATCCTTCTATTCCTTCCAGTTATGGGTTAAATAACAGGACGGATTGGATTCTATAGCCTTGGTTGGCAACCAGTCTACCGCAGAAAGCAAAAATGTCAATTGGGTAACAATCTGAAAACTCAAGATAGGTTTATTTTTACAGATATTTTCGATTTCAAAGTATGACATAGCAATCAGTATCACCACATATCCCCCCCCGCCCTTGCATATTTAAAGAGTAAACCATCATCAACTACGGTCTTTATTTTACAAATAATTTTACACGTGTAAAATCCTTTGTAAGATAAAGACGGAAGCCGATGATGATTCGCCTGAAATAGGCCCATACTTCCGATTTACCATGAATAACGTGTTGCCTTAATTTTTCTTATATTTGCTCTATATGTATTTATATACATATATATACATATATATACATTATATACATATCGAGCACTCTTTATAAAAGTAAATGCATGAACAAAATGGTAAATAAACCTACGAGTTCAACAACTTAGTTACAATATATATATATATATATATATATATATATATATATATATATATATATATATAATTCCAGGTGAAGAGGACTCAAGGTTTTTTTGATTATAAACAGTGCTCAATATAATGAGTATTACAGAAAATGTAAATCATCTGCGCAACTAACATCAACATTGCCTGATGATGAGAAACATAGAAATTTCCGTGTCGCAATGTATAATTGATACATAACTATACATATATATATATATATATATATATATATATATATATTTACATTTATATATATATATTTCCCTCCCTTCCTTCTTTTATCTCTCTTACCACCTTTTTTTCCGTGTTGCTTAAACTTACGTCGATTTAACACGGCTGTCTGTTAATTTTTAGTTACATTCTCCCTTTTTTTTGCGAACCCAGACGATGTCAATTTTTTTTCTTTTTTTATTTATTTGATTTTATTCTATCTTTTTCTTTTTCTTTTTCGTTTTCTTTTTCATTTTCTTTCCCTTTATTTTTCTTTTTATTTTATTTTATTATTTATTTTTTAATTTCTTTGCAATCTATTTAAAAAGGAAAAGTAGACTAATTTTTCTCCAGTTTCTGAAAGTTTTTTTCTGTTGCTGAGGTGATGTGTCGTCCCCCGTGGGGATCTTCATATCGAAATTGCCATTCAACATCTTTGAATTAATCCTTTTTTAATATATATATATATATATATATATATATATATATATATATATACTGTATTTCACCCAGATAGCATGTACGCTTTATTTCTTAAACTGAAATCTGAAATATGCCTTCAGTTTTCTTTCCGGTCGGTGTATTTGCTGTGACACAAACTCTTGCCATCACATCCTTCAAACCAGCTCGCCCTGATCACATGCATGCACTTAAGATTCGTGATGTCGTGAAAAAAGCAGCATCATTGAAAGTCGAACCAATCATTATGGAATGACCAATTGACTTTCAAGAAATCTCCCTCAACGAGACGCGGGCATTAATCTTTAACTCATTTCGCTGATCTTTGACGCTTATATGGTCGCTTCACTTTTACTGTTTCTGGCAAATATGCGCTTGACTTCGTTACATTTTCATATTGAATTCATAAACTGTCCACTTTCGTTATATTGCATAAAATTGGCCGCTAAGCGACCAGCCCAATCTTAGGAGAGCTCGCTCTCACGCAAACACGCGGAGACGCATGCGCGTATACATACTTGTACATGGCAAGTTATTTCACGTTGCTAAGGACAAAGTAGCGGTCATCTTTTCTCTCTTGCCATCTGGTGTCAAAATTATAATCTTTCCGTAATATAATCTTCTATGTTCCCTGTAATCTTGCAATACTTGCAGGGTTGCTGAAGGACAGGAAATCAGCCTCGCTTTTCTTTTTTGCTTGAAGCTACATTTAAAGTTTTTACACGAACGTGTCATGAACGCATCCTGCAATAAAAATAAAAAATAATATTTACAGTCAAACGCAAAAAAATTAAAAGCACAGTTTTTCCTTGGTACCGCTATTATTTTAACTACCTTCACTGCTCGGCAATGTTTATTGGTTTATAAAGCGATGATTAAAATGGTAAGGATATTTATCCTACTTCTCAAATGGAGCGAGATGTGACACAAGGTCTTTTCTAAATGTGGGTTTCCGACCGCGTACGGACGGGCACAGGAACAAAGACTCCCCAGTCCCCTCAACCGCCGGTTTGAGCTGGTCCCGGTGACGAGCATCTGGTCCACCCCTTTGCTGCACTGAGGTGGCGCGACCGCGGGACACTGTTCCCCGGGACAGGGATCTATCAGTGTAATTTTTCTTAGAAGCAACCCTGCCTTCGCGGACGGAGCTACAACTGAGCCGCACTTTCTTTCAAGGACAGAGACGCAACTGAGAGATAATTTGGGTCCCTACCCGATACAAAAAGGTGCTATGTAAGTATGGTAAGTAAACCTAAACAATGATGAAAGTGAATTTATACATTTTTCTTTGTTTCTGATAATTGGCAACAAAAATTATAATCTTCATTTATTAGATTTTTTCAAAATAATTTTATCTTTACAACATTCTAAAAATTAATACAATTAAAACTAACCCAATGCAATAATTATCATTTACCAATTTATGTAATATGTATGAAATCAGTTTTTTATTCATATATCGATATCATCTAATAGATGAACTATAAATACAAGATAATCATAATTTATCTACCCTGTCCACACAAACCGTTGGTTATCATGGCTCTCCACTACTTCAATTCTTTTAAATATCTAAGCAGTGTTTGGCTATTTACCATCCCTAGTATTCTATGCTCGGCTATCTATTCACACAGACTCGTTAAACTGCTAGTTGTTTTCCTTTACCCATATTTCTTCCAGTTGATCTTGTGAGTGTTAAATTTGCTGAACTATCTTTCTTCATTATGTATACTAGAATTCTTCAACTGTTTATATCTGATGACTGTCTTTCTCATTCCATTATCTTTCGAACTTCTTCATTGTTCACGTGATTTGTCTATGGTATACTCAGCATCCATTTCTAGAAAAAATTCAAAGCTCATGGGAACAAAACACTAGCAAAGTCTTTTATTCTTGAAAGCCAAGCTTTGCAGTTTCTTTCTGATTACACTTGCCAGTATAACAACATTTTTTCTCGTCCGAACACTAACACCTCTGACTTTGTATCTTTTATGCTAGTAGTATTAAATAAAATGGTATTTTTGTTTGAAATCCATTTAGAAATTATTGCAAAAATATCCCTCACTCCAGAATTTAAAGCCAACTTATAAAGATGCATGCTGGGATTGACCACTTATCGTTCTCATCTGCCATATTTTTGGTTTTATGTTGTTTTGAAGTCAGAAAACTACAATCCCTTGTCAGTATTCTATTCTTAATTTATGAACTTTTGTCTTATTGCTGTAACTTTGCCTATTCTTATCTATCTATCTATCTATCTATCTATCTATCTATCTATCTATCTATCTATTGTAACCCTGTTTTAAGGGGTCACAAATAAAAACAGGAACACGGGATTAGTGTAGACAATTGTATTAACAAATTAACGGGTAAAGGTACAATATATCAGCTTGTTCGTCTAGCTGACGAGCAAGTGGTGTTGGATATCAAAGTCTCTGTTCGGTAAGTCACTCTATGGGTGTCTGATTCATGCCAGACTGGTGCTCTCTAGGTGACTACTAGTCACATGGTATTTATGCAGGTTGAGTTAGTCCATTACTATTTTAATGGGTAGGTCTGCCAAAACTCTATCTATCTATCTATCTATCTATCTATCTATCTATCTATCTATCTATCTATTTCCTATTCTTTATCTATCTATCTATCTATCTATCTATCTATCTATCTATCTATCTATCTATTTTCTTATCTATCTATCTATCTATCTATCTATCTATCTATCTATCTATTTCTATCTATCTATTCTATCTATCTATCTATCTATCTATCTATCTATCTATCTATCTATCTATCTATTTCCACTCTTTATCTATCTATCTATCTATCTATCTATCTATCTATCTATCTATCTATCTATCTATCTATCTATTTCATTCTTTATCTATCTATCTATCTATCTATCTATCTATCTATCTATCTATCTATCTATCATATCTATCTATCTATCTATCTATCTATCTATCTATCTATCTATCTATCTATCTATCTATCTATCATTTCTTTATCTATCTATCTATCTATCTATCTATCTATCTATCTATCTATCTATCTATTTCCTTATCTATCTATCTATCTATCTATCTATCTATCTATCTATCTATCTATCTACTATCTATCTATGTGTGTGTGTTATCTGCTTAATATAATTAATACCTTTTCTTTCTTTTTCTATTGTTTATTGGAAACATTGTCATTTCTGGTTGATGGGCATTTTGGTCAATTACATTTAACAATGGCCAATTATTTAGAAACATTTACATTGTTTATATTGAGTATTTTTAATTATTACTTTTTAAAAAATTAATATTGCTTTCATCTCATGCCCAATACTTTTATATACAAGGAGCAATGGGCAAATGCCGCCATTTTTTAATATTTAACTAGCAGTATAGCCAGGCGTTGCTCGGGTGTAATGAAAGTTTTAAAACTAATCTATGATCCTGGAGCTCAGACTCTTTGGACGTTGGCACGAAAGACTAAAAAAGCAATAGTTGTTTCCAGTTAAAGCGAAACTGTAAACTGAAAGAAAAATGAATGGATGTAAGTCAAATTTTTATTTTCTGGTATCGATATCAAATAAGTTTTTTTCGTCGTAAACTGAATTTTGAAGGCTAAATAAGTCCTCTGAGTAAATGGTATCGTGGCTGAGACTAAGAACTACAATTATACCTACTTGGAGCCAAACCCGAAGCAAAAACTAAAATAAAAGGGCTGAAAAAAATACTGAAATACAGGCAGATAAACAGACACACACACACAAACATCTTGCCTTATATATATATATATATATATATATATATATATATATATATATATATATATTATTGATTTTCTGCAATATCGTAAAAACTGCAACCTTGAAACTTCTGAATATCGTTTCTTACGTCTTTGTCTATGAGCCTATCAAATTTGATTAAAATCGCACCACTCCTACTATAACCCGATTTTTTCGATTATCCATTTTCGATATTTATCGGGGGTATTTCGACACAAAACCTAGCTAAGAACACTCGCAGTCGCTTATAGTACAACTGTGTAAATTTTCAAGAAAGTCGGTTCAGCCGTTTCGGTGTCTATAACTGACAGAGACACAGAGACAAATTTCCATTTATAAATAAGTTTAGATTTCGTCTATTCGCGTCGATTATTTTTGATTTTGTGAACACACTCACTGAGCCGCCAGTAATCTCTAGAATCACTTATGAGATGTTTTATGGATGTCCCATTCTATAATCGAAGAGCGATTTCGCCTCCTTAAGGACACACGCTTACAATCATTACGAGCAGATACAATACTCAATTCCTCCTTTCTTCAAACAGCTTGAATTGTAGTCATAAAAGATCAGACTGGATTATTTATCCTTGATAGTTGATTTTTTAAGCGCCGCTTAGATGTGGCACAAGACCGAAAGTAAGGGACACCCAGTGAGGATCGAACTCACTACTCAGTTGTAATGACCTCTAGCGAGATAAGTTTGTTAACCACTACACCACTTCGAGGTGCTCTTATTTATCCTTGATAGGGGAAAAAGGAATTTCTACTCACGTTCTCAAGAACTGGTGGCAATTTCCAGATATTTCAAGAGCCATCGCCTTACATGTGAAGAGCTATAATCTTACACATCAAAACACTATATTAGAAATTTTTTTTTTATCTTTCGTGTTGTGGATTCCGGATGAGGAACCGCACAAAATAATGAACAACAAAAACAGATATGGAGATAGAAAAGTCGGTTATATTGAACGTAATATACAAACTTGAACGCAGGTTAGTAAATAAAGGAATACTATTAGTAGAAATAAATATATACAAGACTTGAAGTGAAGGCGTTGGAAATAGTATGTCCGGGTATATTATTCTAACTGAGTGGAGCTCAGAGCTAGTCTGGTCTCTGGGTAACTTCGGTATCTGTCGGAACTCTCCGATAACTGTAACGGACCTCTACGATTACTCTCCATTGCAAACTGCAACTGCAACTACTGTTCTCTCGATGGCAGGAATATATGTACACTCAGTCGAGCCTATTATCATATACAAAAAGGGGGAGATCCCAGATTTTGTAAACTAGTTATGAAACAGGAATATAGCACTCCACCCACGTCTATTGAACAGGTGTAGAGGCTCATCCCTTGTTCCCTGTTTAGGATGTGGTTTCCTGCTTTCTCTTTTCCAATCTTTTCACTTTCTTTTTTGTTTATTTTTTTTTAATCGGAGTAGATAGACTGAACTATCGCCCGGTTCACACTCCACCCACGTCTGTTGAACAGGTGTAGAAGCTCATCCCTTTTTCCCTGTTTAGGTCGTGGTTTCCGGCGTTCTCTTTTCCAATCTATTCACTCTTACGTAGTCCCCTGCACACCAGTGGCCTTACCGCCTTGTTTGGGGTGATGTGATTAAAAAAAAAAGTTGTTCGAAGGAGACAGCAAAAAATAGGTGTCATTTTGTTCAAGGATAAAATATTGCAAATAATTTTGCTTATAAATGTTGACTAAGTTGCTAAGGTTCCCGATAATTAAAACAAATTAAAACAGATGAATCTAAAACGATTAATTCAACATTAATTCTCTTGGGCAATACAGAATTCTACATTTCTATGTTTTGTTTCAACACGATGTATCTTAGTAAAATCTCCTGCGTCATATCTCTTAGACACAAGGAACTTAGCAAATCACCTGTGGAACTTACCAAACCATCTGTGGAACTCTCTTCTGACTTGTTGCTTTCCTGTCAAAAACGATTTTCAAAAATTTATATACAACGTCAATCGGCATCTGTCTTTTTAAAACTTGTTCTTCTATAGCCCTTTTTCCTCAATAACGTTACTTCAGTTTTTCAATTTCTAGTATCTCATTTCGTCGTGGTAGCTTTATAGCCTTGCTTGAAGTAAATGTTTAAAACAATCATTTGAAGACTTTCAATAGCAGCAATTACTAAAGTGAATAGTTAATATAATTCAAAAAGAAATAATGTCTTAATGAAAAATTTGACTTTCCATACTACCTTAAACTGAATTACATGGAGTAATCGACCAATTAATACTAGATATATCTGCAAGAACTAATGGATTTTAGAAGTCTATTTTCCGTAAAAACTGTTTTAAGAGAACTTTTCTTTGTAAATCTTAACTGACAGGCTAACTGTTCTTTAATGGATGCTAAATGATTCCTAATAAAAGAACAGTTAATTCCATCATTACCATATGACCAAAGGAAATTTTTAGACTAAATTTACCATATTGTGTTTTTACTGATATAATGAAACTTAAAATATTCAGAAAGTTAATTATTTTTTAGGTTATACGCAATACAAAAGAATTTATGAATATTATGTCAACATAAAACTATCGTGGAGAGATCGATGTGCCAAAAATGTTTTGTATAATTTATTTTTTTCTGGATATATTTAATTCTGCAAAACTCTAGAGAATGTTCAAAGATAAGAATAACATGTAATTTATTTTTATTAAAAGTTCGTTTTTATATTCTTAGTAAAACATTTAGGCTCTATGCAAATTTATACAAACTAAAGTCCACAAAAAGCGCATGAAAACGGACACGCAAAAATTATTCGTAATTTCTATTCGTTAATCATTTTACTCCAAGCAAGGCGATAAAGATGGCGTGCTGAGAGTAGAAGAAATCGGTAAAGTGTTATTGAGGTGAAAGGACAATGAAAGAACAACATTCAAAAGTACAGAAGACGATGATTATATGCGTTACATTTCAATTTTTCAAAATCGTAGCTTACATGAAACAGGAAGAAAGTTTTGATTGTTTAACGGCACATCGAAACCTTATTGGTCATTTAATGCAAAAATTTAATTTACTTGATGGGGTTTCTTGTAATACAATATGGTATGTATCTTTTCGGCTTTCACTATTGATTATATAAGAGATGATACTCAGCTCTTGTCCAGATAAATATTTATTTGGTCGTAATAACTAGAGACGGTAATAAGTGTTTTATGTCATATTTTGGAAAACATTTTGATTCCTTTAAGAAATTGTAGGATATTATGTGAACTCATATCGTGTAAAAGTCCTTTCATGTTGTTTCTTCTTTAATTTGGTTGGCTGATTTGGATTGGCAGTATAACAACCCCTATGGGTTATTTCATGTCAAAATCTAAATATTTTGTGTATAATTTAATGCTTCCAAAACGAAGCTGCTCTCTATTAACCATCATAGACAATCGCTCTTACCCCCCATTAGCATGGAACAGGCTAGCCTCCCTGAGAGTAAAACACTACGCCACCTTGGCATCACAGGTGGAATGACTATATCGAATCCATTGCTAAATCCGCTGCTAAGAAGGTCGGTTCACTGTGCAGGGCCAGGAAGTTTTCCCCGTCTGATTCCATCCTGCACATATATAAATCTACCATCCGCCCGTGTATAGAATACTGCTGTCACATCTGATCGAGTGCCCCTGCTATTCACCTCGCGGTTCTAGACAAAATCCAACGGAGAATCTATAATGTGATCGATACTGACTTGGCAGCTCGGCTGCAGATGCTCTCTCACCGGTGTGACTTGGCTTCCCTGTGTTTCTTCTATAAATACTTTCACAGTTTCTGCTCCATTGAACTTAGATCACTGGTGCATCCCTAGGTATTAATTTACACGAGCTACTAGATTAGCAACTAGGTCCCACCCTTTTACAGTGAAACAGATAAAATATATCCGTAATTTCTACTCTAACAGCTTTTTTTCACGCACTTCCCACCTGTGGAATTCCCTTTCATATACTTGCTTCCCTGACAGCTACAATCTCCAGGAATTTAAATGTAAGGTCAATAGACATCTCCTATCACACTAACTCGCATCGATTCACTCAAGCTCATTTTTCATCTACTCCACCCCCATCCTCTGTATCCTCATCCGTCTATTACCCTCCTCCTAACATTTCCTATAACTATCCGTCTGTAGAACCACATTTCGGTTGCTTTAAGTGTTGTGAATTCAGTGCTACATTATTTTGGTCCGTGTAGATTTTTGACATGAATTGTACTTGCGCTGAGCGACGCAGATGGTGTCGTAAGATTCTCAACGAATAGGGCTTACTTTGAATATTAAATAGGTGCAAAAAGAATACACGTTTAGATTTACAAGTTTTGTTTTGACCCGAGAGGTCAGAAGGGGTTAACTCCTACAGGAAAATTGTACCGTAAGACAGCTGTCAGTAGAGCGTAAGTGACGTCAAGCTGACAGTCACGAGGAGTTAAAATTTTAGTAGTAATTGTCAGTTTAATTAAAGAGTGATTTCGATAGTTGAAGTAGAAAGACCAGCCTTCTGGCTGGCTGGCTGGTCTATCCTTCATGCAGTGTTACTGACAACTCAGACCAGAGAACCTTCTCCACCAACCGCATGTCACTGTCTTACTTAAAAAAGTAAAAGAAAATTTAATGGTTATATTTTATTTATCTTTTGGATCCAGTGTATTGTTTTCGACGAAGTCGTTTGATTTGTTATTGTTGTTGACGAGGTACAGCAAAAAAGAAGCAGTTTTATTTTTGCGTCGACATTTTTATGAATAAGAAGATTGTGAAATTTGGTCTCCGTGAAAGACGAGTTGAAGTTGATCCCCGACGAAAGTATTTTTGAAGTTGTGCATGTGAAGAAGTTTATTGTTTTCACCGACAACAAAGAAGACGGAAAAGAAGATTGTGAAAATTCTCCCACGTGAAAGACAGGCTGAGTGGTAATACCCAACGAAAATGAGTTTTGGAATTGCTACAAAAGTTTTAAGTTTAGTCGTCGTCGCAAGCATCATTGATTCGACATCGTTGGTACATCATTCACTGCAATATTGAAGAACATATATTACATAGCAATCCAGTACTCACTTCTTTGTTTCTAGCGAAATTTTCCTGTCTCTCAATACTCTACTCAGCTTCTGGAATGCATCCTTGGCCATGTTAATTCGTCTCAAAACCTACAATCTCCCTGGCAGAGATCTTGCTGTCGGGTGCAGTTTATCGTAATACCCGAGACGAACAAACGGGAAGTTCGATAGAAGAAACACTTAGCATATATCTTATTTTTAATTTTTGTTTAATAATCTTTTCACCTCAAGCAAGACAGTACTACCTTTGAAACGCGGGGGATAGCGAAAAAGAAAAGAGAACAAGGTACAGGGGGGTGTTGGAGAATGAATAATAGAAAGATGGGAATCAAGGAGATAAAAGATGGCAGTTAAAGTTGAACTTAAACTCTTAGAGATTGTAACTATCAGGGAAGCAAGTATACGGAAAGGAGTTTCTTAAGTACGAGAAAAGAAACTGGGGGAGTAAAAGTGGCGTTTACAATTAACTGTTTTGACTGAAAAAGAGTGGGACCGAGTTGCCAGTCTAGTAGCTAGAGCAAAGTCGTGTAAACAGGGTACCACGGAGATAAAGTCATCAGAGCAGAAGCCGAGAAAATGTTAGAGGGACGCCATATTCTTTCGGTGAGAAAGTGGCTGAAAGCAAGCAGCCAAATCAGGGTCAATTATATTGCAAATCTTCCTTTGAATTTTGTCGAGAACCTTGAGATGAATAGCAGGACCACATATGACAACAGTATTCAACGCACGGACGAATGGTAGAGTTGTACACGCGAAAGATTTGTAGTTATATTTAGTAAAACTAATAGTAAAATTGTCTACTCTGAAAATATAAAATCTTTATGCAAAATAAATCTAGCAAAATAAATAATGTTAAAATATAGGATAACCTAAAGGGAAAAACACGCGTATTTACACAACAATTTCTGAATGCTAACTCTAATGGCAAGAAAGAAGCATCGTGGAAAGGAGATTTTTTAAGAGTTCTGTCTTCAAGAACTTTGCTATCATGATATAATAAAAGAAAAAAAAAACAAAGAATCATTTGTTTTCTTTCGTTTCCCTCGGGACTTTTATTTCGTGTTTTTATTTAATCCTCGATGTTAGAAAAAGGATTTTTTGAACGACAAAAATGGAGATTCGACTAATACCCTGAAGGCATCCGGAAAGAAAAAAGAAAAAACAAACTCAATGACAGATTTGCCCCTTGCCAATTCCCTTTCTCATCCACATCTTACTAAATCCTGTTTAATATTTAAAAACAGAAGTATTCATCGCAAATTCGTTCGATATAAAAATGCTGTATGTCACGTATATCTTAAGCATTTGTACCCATTATTATAGGCATGTCTACAGTAAATCTCTTACATTTGAATATGATGATAGATATACATTAGGATGTGGATTTCCACCCAGTAACATAAGTCGGTGTTTGGGTCACATGAGTTTGAAGAATAATATTCCTTTTAACTCTTTTAGCAAAGCATCCTTTAATTCTCTCACGCATCTTTAATTCTCTCACGCATCTTTAATTCTCTCACGCCTCTCGGAATATCATTTCTCTACTTACAAGTGTCAGGACGTTGGTAATCATGACTTTTTACAATTTTCTATCATTTGTAACGGTGAGTAAATTTTGTCTTTTTACTTTCTTTCTTAAACACTGTTCTACCTTCCATGTACATAAGCGCGCTGGGTAGGTTACGCGCTGATTTTCTTTGTCTCGCTTGCCATCGATAAGACCTTTGAGTCTCATTATTTTTAAGCCCTCTTTTCTCATTATGTTCCCTAGAAATTTCACTTTTCTCTTTATGATGTTAATTATAAGTGCCATTTTTATTTTCTCTAACACTTGTTGCTCATATATTCAGTTAATCAAATTCTCAGCATCCTTCTGTAAAACAACATGTCTCTTGCGTCACACTTTTACAGTGAAACCGATAAAATGTAACCGCAATTTCTACTCCAACAGCTTCTTTTCTCGCACTTCCCGCCTGTGGAATTCCCTTCCGCTTACTCGCTTCCCCGACAGCTACAATCTCCAGGAGTTTAAATGTAAGGTCAATAGACACCTCCTAACACACTAACTCGCACCCATTCTCTCCAACACTCTTCCTATGTACCTCCTTACTCGTCTATCACCCTCCTTCTGATATTTCCTATATCTAATCGCTCTCTCACCACCTCCCCCTATGTAACCCCCTATAGTGGCAGTGGAATGCCTTTCTTGGGGTGAAATGATTAAAGAAAAGTCACTTTTTCATCTGTAAGGAAATTATTTAACATTCACTGATATTACGTGATTGTTTCGTAATCTTTTCTTTGTTTTTAACGAAAATTTCCGGTTTGTTAATACTTTGCTTAGTTTTTGGAAGTCAGTTTTTGCTATGACAATATTCCTTCTGGTTTTGGTTTTGCACTTTCCTTGCCCTATTATAGCATTTCCCAGAACCGCCTATTAATTGCTGTTGTTTGCAGCTTCACCCTGAAACTGTTACAAATCCAATAATATACAAATAGTTAACCCCCAAAACTGGGGTGAAAGAATCGTGAAAGTATAAAATGTTTTTAGTCAAAATAGCAGCGATATATTTTAATAGTAAAAATATTACGCACAATAAATACATTTCTGTAAACAAAAATATAAGCAATATATTTTCAGAGTAAAAATATTACACACAATAAATACATTTACGCAAGAAGAAATCCAGCGATATATTTTCAAAGTAAAAATATTACAAACTATAAATACATTTTTGTAGGAAAAAAAAAACAGCAGTATATCAGTCTACCGCAGAAAGCAATGGCAACATATTGCGGGATAATCTTCTGCCCAGTCAGTCATGTCTCTTTCAAGACATGATCGCCCAAGTGTGTTTCACATATGGTACTTAAGTTATTAATTTTCATAGTAAAAATATTACACAGTCAATAAATACATTTCTTTAAGAAATAATATCAGCAATATATTTTCATATTAAATTATTACACACTATAAATACATTTCTGTAAAAAAAAATACCAGCTATATATTTTCATAATAAAAATGTTACACTGTCAATAAATACATTTCTGTGAGAAAAAATACCAGCAATTTATTTTCATAGTAAAATATTACACCGTCAATAAAATCATTTCTTCTAAGCAAACTACCAGCAATGTATTTTCATAGTAAAAATATTACACAGTCAATAAATACATTTCTGTAAGAAAAACTACCAGCAATTTATTTTCATAGTAAAAATATTACACAGTCAATGAATATATTTCTGTCAGAAAAAATACCAGCAATATATTTTCATAGTAAAAATATTACACTGACAATAAATACATTTTTTAAGAAAAAGTAGCAGCAATATGTTTTCATAGTAAAAATATTACACAGTCAATAAATACATTTCTGTAAGAAAAAATATCAGCAATATATTTTCATAGTAAAAATATTACAAACATTAAATACATTTCTGTAAGAAAAAATACCTGCAATATATTTTCATAGCAAAAATATTACACTGACAATAAATACATTTATAAGTAAAAATACCAGCAATATTTTTTCATAGTAAAAATATTACATCGTTAATAAATACATGTCTTTAAAAAAATACCAGCAATATATTTTCATAGTAAAAAAAATAGACACAATTAATACATTTCTGTAAGAAAAATACCAGTACTATTTTTTCAGAGTAAAAACTTTAACACTCAATAATTTTATTTCTGTAAGAAAAAAATAGTGGCGCTATATTTTCATAGTAAAATAATACACCGTCAATAAAATCATTTCTTCTAAGCAAACTACCAGCAATGTATTTTCATAGTAAAAATATTACACAGTCAATAAATACATTTTTGTAAGAAAGAATACCAGCGATATACTTTCATAGTAAAAATATTACATAGAGTAAATACATTTTTGCAAGAAAAATACAAGCAATATATTTTTGTAAAATAAATTACTAATGCTCCAAAGAAAATTAAATTTTGGCATTAAATGACTCAGTAGAAGTTAATAACAAACAAGCAAATCACTCCCTAGATATTTAACTGACTTTTCTCATGATAATAGTCACTTCTCAAAACTTATTGCTCCTGGGCATGACAGTAAACTGCATCCGGTAGCGAGGCATCAGATTGGCAGGTTGTGAGGAGCATAGAATTGCTGTTGTTGTCAGGTCTACCCTGACCCGGAGTGGTAGCACCTGTTAGCGTTCCAGCTATGGGCAAATAGTTAACCCTCAAACTGGGGTCAAAACACTATGAACGTATAAAAACACACTTTTATCGAAATATATACATAAAACATGGATTTTTATAAACAAATATACAATTTTGAAAAAAAAATATTACCAACAATACATTTTTGAAGAAAAAATTATTACTATAACATATTCTTGAAGGAAAAAAACTTATTCTTCGCAAATCATTTTTGAATACAAAACTAGAAGACATTTTCAGTTTTCTAAAATAAAATAGAATAAAAACAAAAAGATTTCATTAAAATTTGACTAAATCAACCTTCACAATATAACCGAACATTTAAAAAATACCTTAAAACCTTACCTTTTTGGCATTAAATAACCCACAGGGGTGTTGATATGCCGTTAAACAAAACTGAAACTCAAACTCTAAATTTATATTCTTGATATTATTAGGATAGTAAATATTTCTCTTCGAATTTTATGGATTAATCTTCACATGACTTTCACTAAGACATAAGCTATGATAGAACGTACCCTAAATCCATCACTACAAACTTAGTCTGCTTGTCAATGACCAACTGTCTTCTATCTAAACTTATTTATAAATGGAACTTTGTCTGTGTGTGTGTGTGTGTCCCCGTTCCTATAGACTTCGAAAAGGCTGAAACTATTTTCTTGAAAATTTACACAGTTGTACTATAAGCGTCTGCGAGTGTTCTTAGCTAGGTTTTGTGTCCAGGTACCCCGATAAATATTGAAAATCGATAATCGAAAAAATCGGGTTATAGAAGGAGTGGTCCGATTTTAATCAAATTTGATAGGCTCATAGACAAAGACATACGAAACGATATTAAGAAGTTTCAAAGTAGGAGTTCTATATGTCCGTATTTTTTCAGCCCTTTTATTTTAGTTTTTGCTTCGGATTTGGCTCTAAGTAGGTATAATTGTAGTTCTTAGTCTCAGCCATGATACCATTTACTCAGAGGACTTATTTAGCCTTCAAAATTCAGTTTATGACGAAAAAAAACTTATTTGATATCAATATCAGGAAATCAAAATTTGACTTACATCCATTCATTTTTCTTTCAGACTACGGTTTTGCTTTAACTGGAAACAACTATTGCTTTTTAGTGTTTCGTGCCAACGTCCAAAGAGTCTGAGCTTCAGGACCATGGATTAGTTTTAAAGCTTTCATTACACCCGAGTAACGCCGAGCTATACTGCTAGTCTTTGATGATTCTGCTTTACTTTTTTCTAACTGTAGACTGTCTTTATTGCTACCTTGTATATTTATTTTTATAAGAGGAAGATATATGAGAATTTAGTGCGGGATGAGGAAGGTTTATAAAACTGAAAGGCTGATTCTGCTTTCGAGAAAAGAGATTTTTTTATATAAATCAGTTTCCCCCAAACATAACGATAATTTAAGTAAGACTAAAGGGTCTAATGGGAGGAAAAGAGAGTGAGAAGACTTTAGAAGGAACCAGAAACCCAATCCTAAACAGAAAAAAGGGATAAACACCTACTTTTGTTCAAAACATTATTGAAATGTATGAACAGGACGTTAGACCAACCTATTTATTCTGATTGGAAGATAAAATAGTAAATAAGATTTCAGAGTTTAGAAGACGTAAGAACTATAATTTTAAAGTAGATTTTTGAAGGAACCGAAAGCATTAAACAATGGATTAATCACTACCCCTATTCAGAAGACGAGGAGGAGTGTGAACAGGACGAGTTTACATTCTATTGATCATTATGAAAAAGATTATTGTGAAATAAATGATTTTAAGGAAGTGAAATAGTGTGTGAGTGTGTGTGTCTGTCTGTATGCATGTGTTGTGGAGTAGTTTTCACACTGAAGGTTTTAATCATGCTATGTCGGTTGCTAATCGACTTAAAGTACCCAATATGTTAGGAACTTGGTAATCTTCCACTGAAAGCTGACTCCTTAGTATTCGGCTAACCGCCGACTAATATCAACTGCCTAGTAGTTCTACTGAACTCCAATAGAACTCCCATAAACTTCCCAAGAACTTCTAAGAACTTCCTCTTAACTCTTATTACTATAGAAGGGAGAGTCCATTATCTGAGGAATAGGTGTTTCCCCATAACAGTATGTAAGAGAGAGAGAGAGAGAGAGAGAGAGAGAGAGAGGAAGAGAGAGAGAGAGAAAATGAAGAGAGAGAGAAGGGATAGAGAGGAAAAAGATGATGTTGATGATGATGATCGTAGCTTTGAAAACGATGACTGTGGTCTCAAGATATACAATGTTATGAAGGTGAGGATGATTGTAAAACAGTGAGTGGAAGACGATGAAGAAGTAACAGGACAATGTAATTGTGTGTGTGTGTTCGCGAGAGAGAGAGAGAGAGAAAGAGAGTGAGAGAGAGAGAGAGAGTGAGATGCTCTGTTCGTGAGAAAGAGGCGGTGAATATAAGAGAAAATGTCTTATTGTGCCCTATCTACATTGGAATGAACTCTTCCTCCTTCCCAAATATCAACCTACGAGACTTTCTGAAGGAGGTAGTCGTAACTTGATAGTTCGGACGGGCACTTCTATCTGTTGACTAATAATAATCTTATCTTCTATATATGTTCTGTTATTCAAATACACTGGTTCAACCTATTTTATTCCTTTCGTGTTTTTCTTCCTAGGCTTGACGGGGCACAACTAAAAGTGAGATATAATGATCATTAAAAGTAATGCTTATAGATACATCAAATATGATTCTCTATAATTTCTTCGGCGTGAATCAAGTGCAATGACAAATCGGCTAAAAGAACTCGACGGAAATACGTCGACGAGTTTAGCGAATGTTGTTTCTAACAGACACACGCCACACTGACATACACATATGTGCATAAATTTAAACAGAAACATACACATACACACAAAAAAACACACAGGCAGAAAATCCGACATAGATATTAGTTCAGTCAGTCAGGTGCCATACGTGATACACGCTTTGGGCGATCATTTCTCAAAAAATACATGTCTGACTGTGCAGGAGATTATCCCGCAGTAGGTTGTTATTGCTTTCTGCGGTAGACTGGTTGCCAGTCAATGCTATAGAACCCAATCTGTCCTATTATTTAACCCATAAATGGAGGGCAGAGACGGATTAATACCTTTCCAAAGGATATTTGTGCGTAAGTGAATGCAAGGAATTCAACTGGAATTAGAACTCGGCTCCCCGATTCATCGTTCCAAGTCGATATCCATTGCACCAGAATGCATATAGATATAATCAGACAAAAAAGACATACATCCATACAGACACACACACAAAGAAACGCATATAAGTTGACAGAAAGACGGGAATACACAGAAGAATACACATCTATCCAGAAACATATACATAAGGAAATACACACATACAGAGATCAAAATATACATATAGATAGATAGATAGATAGATAGAGAGAGAGAGAGAGAGAGAGAGAGAGAATGCGCACAGTGACAAAAAGACAGACACACAAACTGAGACGCAGACACAGGAAAACATATACAAAGGCACACGCAGTGGAACATTCACCCAATCACACACAAAACATGCAAACAATTAGAAATATTTACGAATGCACAGATATACACCCTCACTGACATACAGCAACGCAGGAAGACACGCAAACACATAAATGTATTCGCAGTCTGTATGCTTTTTGCAAATACTTTCATAAAAGGTAGAATTTATAAAACTCTGATCCGTTCAATTCTGGGTGCGTAAAAAGCATTTTTCAATCCGAAATGGCAAACGTAGCAGGTAAAAAGAGAGACTTAATCTTTCAAAAGTTTTCTCTAAAATCCGGAGGCGTTAGGTTGTCGAGATCAATGGATGAAAATAGAATTTGTTCATTAAAGTTTATCTTGCAAATTCATCGGTGTAACATCGAGGCGCAAAAGGTGATTGAAAAGAAACTCCACGACCTACCATCGCAGGGAATAACTGAACACAGGACTAGTAAATATATACATATATATTCATCTATGTTTTCTATGTTGAAAATGTCGTCAATATACCTGGATTATATTGAGGGTTTCTTGAAACTATGAATAATACAGAAATTAGATAAAATAGAACCCAGAGGCGAGCACATCACTACACCGCCATTTTGACGGCGTAGCGATGTGTGCTCGCTGCTGAGCCTTATTTTACTATGTAAATGCTACTTTCACCTTTATAATAAAGGAGACATGAATTGTCTTTTTAATGTATTGAGACGATAAAATAATCATTATTAGCATTTACGAGAACGTTTAGGAAAAGGATTTTACTTTTTAAATGTGAGTTCATAAGTGAATTGTAGAACCGAGACACGTTAAAATGATTTTTTAAGGTTTCAATTCATCTATGATTACCATTAATTTGAAGTGTTGGCTGAAATTATTAGACCATGATTTCTACATAGTTCATGTAAAAAGTAGGACCCGTGGATGTTAGATAGAATAGAACGCACACACACACACACACACACACACACACACACACACACACACACATATATATATATATATATATGTGTGTGTGTGTGTGTGTTGTGTATATATATATATGTGTGTGTGTGTGTGTGTGTGTGTGTGTGTGTGTGTGTGTACGTAGATTGCTGAAAAAATGTGCCCCTGAACTTTCCTCTGACCTTCTGTCTCTCCAAACTTTACAACTACTGCTTGCTTGCTTCTTGTTTCTTTGCCTGTTGAAAGTCCTCTACTGTGATTCCTGTATTTAAGAACGCAGTAGAACCCTCAGACCCCTCTAATTATCGCCCTATCAGTCTCCTACCGATTTTTGGCAAAGTGCTCGAGGCTATTATCAATGCTGAAGTGGTTCAATGCTGAAGATACCACTATTTCTTCCCGACTCGAATCTGCCGAGGTTGACAAAGAAATAAACTGCGCTGCTGACCTTGAAAAAGAACATTAATCTGTGGTGGACTGGGATAAGAAATGGCCCTTAAATTTGAATGCTTCCAAAACGAATCTGTTATCTCTCATCTACCACAGACAACCGCTTCTACCCTCCATCAGAATGAATCAGGCTAATCTCCCTGAAAGCAAAAACACTGCACTTCCTCGGCCTAACAATCAGCCAATCTCAAGTGGAATGACTACAGTGAAACCATAGCTAAATCTGCTGCTAGGAAGGTTGGTTTCCTATGTAGAGTCAGGAAGTTTTTTCTAGTTTGAGTCTTGCACATATATAAATCTACCATCCGCCCGTGCATTGAATTCTGCTGTCACATCTGATTGGGTGCCTCTGCAATTCATCTCTGGCTTCTTGACAAAATCCAACGGAGAATCTACAATGTAATTAATCCCGACATGGTAGCTCAACTTCAGTCACTTTCTCACAGACGTAATGTGGCTTCCCTCTGTCTTTTCTACAAATACTTCCACGGCTTCTGCTTTGATGAGCTTAACTCCCTGGTGCCCCCGTTTCATGAATTTACTCGAGCTACTAAACTAGCAACTAGGTCCCACCCTTTTTCAGTGAAACGGATCAAATGTAACCACAATTTCTCCTTCAGCTTCTTTGCTCGCACTTCCCGTCCGTGGAAACCTCTTCCGTATACTTGCTTCCCTGATAGATACAATTTCCAAGAATTTAAATGTAATGTCAGTTAGCATCTCTTATCTCTTTGACTCGCATCGTTTCCCTGACAACCCTTGTATCATGTTCTTCTTTCTTTCCACTCTACTCTCATGCAGCCTTCTTCACACCAGTGTTCTCAACCTTCTCTTATCCATTTTCTGACATCCCCTTAACTCGTTCCTCTTCCTCATCACTCTCCTCTTATGTAACCCCCTTGTGCACCAGTGGCAGTTCTGCCTTGCTTGGGATGAAATGATTAGAAAAAAATAACCATTATTGAATAATATAGGTTTTTTAACCTGCTTTATGATTTGATTTTACCATCGTTTATAGGACAGTAATTTTTTTCCTTTAGCTAATTTCCACCAAGAATCTACTAATGTCTGCTTTTGACAATTAACATTAGTCGAATCTACTAATGTCTGCTTTTGACAATTAACATTAGTAGATTCTCGGTGATGAACGGGTAAAAGTCACAAATATCGAATTGGATGGACTTATATTCATTCTTCTTTTTTATATTAATAAAAGTATTCTATGGCTTCTGCTATTTTGTGCAACTGGTTCCTAGAACATATTTCTTGTATTTACACGCTCTTTCAAGCATGATTTTGCTAATTTTACCGATATTGTTTTTTGTACGGTTTAGTAATCGGTATTGTAGTTTGTTAAGGTAAATAGTTTGGGAACTCTGATGAATGCTATATATGTATATATTGGTCATAAATCCGGAAAAAACGGCTTGGAGGTAAGTCTCAAAGTATCCTATAAATATCAAATTGCATTGATGCAGCCAGAAGGTTCCATGTAATTAAATCAAAATATTTACAGAGTCAATATTAAATTTCCTCGTCGAAATAGCCAAACGATTACGGAAAATTTTAATATATATACACTACCAGTCATAATTTTAGGCAACCCCAGTTTGAATAAAATGATGTATTTCATATTATTTTTAGTATTTATTGCCAAGTGGATAATTCTAAATGAAAATAGAATGGTTCTTTTGTTATTACTTTTCAAAATTTTACAAGGCAGCCTTTGCTTCTACCAGCTAATAAGAAAAGACTAGCATGGGGAAGAGAGCACAAAAACTAGTCACCAGAAAAGTTCATGTGACGCACATGTTATTGAGCAGTATTAAATAAATACTAAAAATAGTATGAAATACATCCTTTTTTTTTAAATCTCGGGTGGCCTAATATATATGGCCGGTTGTGTATATATATATACATAACTAAACAAATTCCAGTTGAACGGAGATAATGGCTCTGTTAATTGATATGGCATTGAGGTCTCTATCTCTGGCGTGTCTTTTAGCAGTCATTTATTTTACTATAGCATATATATATATTTTCTATAGCATATAATAATAAAATAATATATATACATATTAAAATATATGTATATAGATCGTATCTTAGTAGACATTTATGATTTTGGGAGGTGTACTTATAACGCTACTTGTGTAAATGATGTGTACAATGCTGCCTTGTAAAATTTTGAAAAGTAATAACAGCAAAAGAACCATTCTATTTTCATTTAGAATTATCTACTTGGCAATAAATACTAAAAATAATATGAAATAAATCATTTTTTTTAAAACTGGGGTTGCCTAAAAAATTATGGCTGGTAGTGTATATATATTCAAATTTTCCTTAATCGTTTGGCTATTTCGACGAGGAAATTTAATATTGACTCTGTAATATTATCTAAACTTATTTATAAATGGAAGAAGGTCTTAAGTTATAACGATTAAAACACTGCGATCATAACAACAAAGATGAGGATATTAGTTCATCTGTAAATAATAATTTAAAAATTCATTAACATGAATTACTATAGAAGAGTTAGTATTTTATACATCTAAGTATGAAAGAAAATTTACAAAATATGTTGGGTGATCAAGGAAACTGGGTAAAACAGAAACAGAAATTTTGTAAATATAAGATCTTCTTTTCTATGGGCCTTGTTTTTTTAGGACATAGGCGATCATGGCCTTCCACGTCTTCCTATCCCTGGTGGCTCTTAGCACTTTTTCTTCTGTTACACCACGCAACCCCCGTTCTGCTATCCACTCGCTTAAGCCAGTCAAGTACGTTACTCGCTGTTTTCCCCTGTCTCTCCTTCTCTCCATCTGACCCGTTAGTATAAGGTTCTCCAAGCCCTCCTTCCTCAGGTTCTCCAAGCCCTCCTTCCTTATTGCATGTCTCAGGAACTTTAGCTGTCTCTTCCTGATGCTCAGTATTAATTTCCTTTTCGTTTGAGGACAAGAACAAATGTAAAGAGGCCTTTATTTCAGACATAATATCGACAACATTCATATAAAGAGTCAGTCATTCAGTTAATGCCATACGTGATACACGCTTTGGGTGATCATGTCTCAAAAAATACATGTCTGACTGTGCAGAAGATTATCCCGCAGTAGGTTGCTATTGTTTTCTGTGGTAAACTGGTTGCCTGCCAAGGCTATAGAACCCATTCTGTCCTATTATTTAATCCATAACTGGAGGGAAGGGACGGATTAATACCTTTCCCAATGATATTTGTACGTAAGTGAATGCAAGGAATTCAACCGGGAATTCGAACTCGGCATTCAGATTTGTTGTTCCGGGTCGATATCCACTGCACCACAACGCACATCCGATTCATATAAAGAGAACGGATGTAAATAGAAATGTTATCCCCACGGAAAAATGAATAAAGTCATCTAACGAAAGAAAAGCAGGCGGAGACTAATCAGGACAGAACCAGGAACATAACCGAGAAAAGATTTAAAATATTAGAACAAAAAAGAAAAAAAAAAAAAAAAAGAAATAAGAAAGGAATAAAATAGACCGACAGCAATTCCGAGAGACGAAAATATAATTTTCGACAAAAGAATGAAAACATCGTTACACGAATAACATTTTTCTAGGAAAGTTAAAAAAAAAGAAATCCAGACTTTTAAGAGATTTGAATAGACCAAATAGCACATATTTGTATCTATCGGATTGTCAGATGAATTTGTTAGCTTTTTCCCACATCTGTCAAAACTTCCGAGATGCAGCATCTACAGTGATTACGTCCATCAGTTGTTCTCTTTATTTAACTTTGTTTGTATCAAACTTTTTTATAAATGGAACTTTGTCTGTGTGTGTGTGTGTGTGTGTATGTGTGTCCGTTACCTATAGACTCCGAAACGGCTGAACCGATTTTCTTGAAAATTCACACAGTTGTACTATAAGCATCTGCGAGTGTTCTTAGCTAGGTTTTTATCCAGGTAATTCCGATAAATATCAAAAATCGATAACTGAAAAAATCCGGTGATAAAAGGAGTGGTCCGATTTTAATCAAATTTGATACACTCATAAACAAAGACATAAGAAACGATATTCAGAAGTTTCAAGGTTGCAGTTCTTACAATAGTGCAGAAAATCTTATATCGATACCAGGACATCAAAAATTAACTTATATTCATTCATCTTTCTTTCAGTCTACGGTTTCGCTTTAACTGGAAACAGCTATTGCTTTTTAGACTTTCGTTCCAACGTCTAAAGAGTCTGAGCTCCAGGACCATGGATTAGTTTTAAAGCTTTCATTACACCCGAGCAACGCCGGGCTATACTGCTAGTTAGGCATAAGGCAAGATTACTGAGTTATTTGGCAGTATTTGTTTAATACATTTCTAGTTAAAATCTAAAAAAAGCGAAAGGTTGTTTACATTAAAAATTAATCTGAGTCAACATATTTCAACATATATTTATTTTTCTGCCTAAATGTAAACAACAATTTATTTCTCTTGTTTAAGCTAGGGTTATTTAAGTGTTTCAAAATAACTTATTTTTAAATAAAGCATAAATTACATCTATCGCCTTTCCCATTAAAAGATTTGACTTTTGCTAAAATATCTGAGTTAATAATGGGCGTATGACTATCAATCTTTAATTACCAAGAATGTTTCGAGAGGTCAGTGATGTTCATATATCCTACATTGCCTAAAGTCTATTAGGATGATAACAGAAACGAAATTTCTAGATGATTACGAGTGGAACTAAAATAAAATCTGACATCGTTACCGGAATGTATGCTAATAAAATATCTAAACTTATTTATAAATGGAACTTTGTCTGTGTGTGTGTGTGTGTGTGTGTGTGTGTGTGTGTGTGTGTGTGTGTCTCTCTGTGTGTGTGTGTCTCTGTGTGTGTGTGTGTGTGTGTCTGTGTCTGTGTGTCTGTGTGTGTGTGTCTGTTACCTATAGACTCCGGAAGAGCTGAACCGATTTTCTTGAAAATTTTCACAGTTGTACTATAAGCGTCTGCGAGTGTTCTTAGCTAGGTTTTGTGTCGAGGTACCCCCGATAAATATCGAAAATGGATAATCGAATAAATCGGGTTATAGAAGGAGTGGTTCAATTTAAATCAAATTTGATACACTAATAGAAAAAGACATAAGAAACGATATTCAGATGTTTCAAGGTTGCAGTTCTTACAATAGTGCAGAAAATCGATAATATATATATATATAAAAGGCAAGATGTTTGTGTGTGTGTCTGTTTATCTGCCTGTATGTCTGTATTTTTTCAGCCCTTTTATTTTAGTTTTTGCTTCGGATTAGGCTCTAAGTAGGTATAATTGTACTTCGTAGTCTCCGCCATGATACCATTTCCTCAGAGGACTTATTTAGCCTTCAAAATTCAGTTTACGACGAAAAATACTTATTTGATATCGATACCAGGAAATCAAATTTTGACTTACATCCATTCATTTTTCTTTCAGTCTACGGTTTCGCTTTAACTGGAAACAACTATTGCTTTTTAGTCTATCGTGCCAACGTCCAAAGTGTCTGAGCTCCCGGGCCATTGATTAGTTTTAAAGCTTTCATTTCACCAGAGCAACGCCGGGCTATACTGCTAGTTTCTCATACGTTGACCATTTAAGGAACAGATCGCATTTTTTCAGCATTTGCATATATTTAACAAAAAATTAAAATTCTCTTTGTGAAAATATATTTATTTAATGATGTTTGGATATTAATTTATCGCTGTTATTAACGCAGCTATAACTGGCCTTTACATTATTTATGTTTGTTCTGAGTATTGCTGAGTGATTAAAGTGCTTATGATTTAATATTAGGAAAAATCTTCCAATATTCGTTTGAACATTATGATTACACCATCGCGAGACAAGTTAGTTTTATTCTACAGATCAAAACGAGTGTTACATCGGACATGGCGCCGCTATCCCGTCCAGTACGAGTGAAACCGCCTTTTAACATTTATTTGAATTCTACTATACGCCAACAATTTTAAAAGACAAGCCGATATTAAGAAAACAATAGAATTTAAAAAAAGACAGAAAATAGTAAAGTAAAGATATTTTCCTCGTTTTTTTAAAATTCCAAGCAAGGTAATAAAGCCACTAAGACGCAAGTGTTTGCTGGATTACTAAGGAGCCAGTCTAGTACCACGCTTAAATTGATAGATACTATAGCAAAGAGATAGTCCGAAAAATAATTGTTAAAGTAAATTATAGAAAAGGCACAGGGAGGCAATTTTTTAGTCGTGAATAAGTGACTGAAACCGCTATGCCAGGTAAGAACCAATAATATTGCTGATTCTTCTATGGGTTTGAAAAAGAATCTCTTCATATATATAGCAGGAGCAGTGGACCATATGTGACAGCAATATTCTAAGTATGGATGAATGATAGACTTAAAGATATGTAATATGGTTTCTTGAGAGAAAAACTGTTTAGACACAGTGAACCAACCTTCTTATAAAACTGAGCTAGCACTGGATTTAATGTAATCTTTCCACTTCATGTCAGCTAGCCCGAGAAGGCAAAACGAGTCAGTTTTCTGGAGGTTAGCATCAGTTATGCTGATGAAAGCCAGAATGAGATCTTTCAGATGATTAATAGAGAGCCGTTTTTAGTTTTAGGAGGTGTTAAAATTAACAAGCCATTCTTTGCTCCAGTTAATGTCGTTTTTTTATATCATCCATCAAATTCACTTTATCGAACCACTTAGACTTACTATCGAGAACGGAGTAAATGATTGTGTTATCAGCGTAGACACCAAATTGGTAGATGATGTCACCGGGGAGGCCAAAAGTGAAAATTAAAAACAAAGTAGAAACCTATATAGAGCCCTGGAGGAAATCCTAAATTAGTACGAAATGATCTAGAAAAGAGGCTGTTCAGGATAATTTGGTAATGTGCCATACGTGATACAAGTCTCGAAAGAGACATAACTGATGGGGCAGAAGATTTTCATGCAGTCAGTCAGTTAAGTGCCATACGTGATAAACGCTTTGGGCGATCATGTCTCGAAAGAGACATGACTGACTGGGCAGATGATAACCCCGCAGTAGGTTGCCATAGCTTTCTGCGGTAGACTGGTTGCCGACCAAGGCTATAAAACCCAATCTGTCCTGTTATTTAACCCATAACTGGAGGGAAGAGACGGATTAATACCTTTCCCAATGTATTAATCGCGTAAGTGAATGCAAGGAATTGAACTGGAATTCGAACTCGGCTCTCCGATTTCTCGTTTCAAGCCGATATCCACTGCACCACAACGCACATCCTTTTACGCAGTAGGTTGTCAATACATTCAGCAGGAGACTATTTGTCACCACAAGCAAGGCATTCCACTGCCACTAGTGCGCAAGGGGTTACATAGGGGAAGGTAAAGGGAAAGAGTGGTTAGATATAAGTAATGTCAGAAGGAAGGTGATAGATGGGTAAGGGTACCAAGGCTGAGGGTTGGGTAGATGGGAAGAGTGTTTGAGAGAATGGATGCGAGTTAGTGTGTTAGGAGGTGTATATTGACCTTACATTTAAACTCCTGGAGATTGTAGCTCTCGAGGAAGCAATAATGTGGAAGGGAATTCCACTCGGGAAGTACGAGAAAAGAAACTGTTGGAGTAGAATTGCAGTTATATTTTATAGGTTTTACTGTAAAAGGGTGGGACCTAGTTGCTAATCTAGTATCTTGTGCAAATTCGTACCTAGGGGGTACCAGTGCTCTAAGTTCATCGGAGCAGTAGCCGTGAAAGTATTTATAGAAGAGACACAGGAAAGCCACATCATGCCGGTGGGAGAGAGACTGCAGCCGGTCTGCCAAGTCGGTGTCGATCACATTACAGACTCTCCGTTGTATTTTGTCAAGAACCCCGAGGAGAATAGCAGGGGCATCCGACCAGATGTGGCAGCAGTATTCAATACACGGGCGGATGGTAGATTTATATATGTGCAGGATAGATTCAGACAGAAAAAACTTCCGGGCCCTGCACAGGGAACCGACTTTCATAGAAGCGGATTTAGCAATGGATTCGATAGAGTCATTCCACTTGAGGTCCGCTGAAAGTGTGAGACCAAAGAGGCGTAGTGTCTTACTCTCTGGGAGGTAAGCCTGGTCCATGCTAATGGCAGGTAGCTGCGATTGTCTATGAGTTATGCTATTTAAGCAGTAGCTGTGGGAAAAGAGACGGATTTCTAAATTTCATAAAAGTATCTGTGTATAAGTGAATGCAACGAATTCATCTGGCATTCGATCTCGGCTCTCCGCTTTCTCGTTCCAAGCCGCTATCCATTGCACCATAAAGAACATAACAGACATAATATTGAAAAAAGTATAGAGATAAAAATCGAAAGAGTCCTTAATAACAAACAAAGCCATTTTTATTAACGCTTTCCCATTTAAATTGTTTCTTGCTCCAGCGAAGTAAATTATTAAATATGTAAAAAAAAAAAAAAAAGTTCTTAAACTGACACGCTGATTATTTATTGTTTTACTTAAGTATTGACCTTGTTAACCCACATCTCATGGAATTAGAGTTTCCATTGTGAGAAGAGAAGCATCAGGCAGGTTCGCGACTTCATTTGTCTGATATTTTCGATGCAAAGCAGCATATTTATATTAATTAACTTTGATGTCAAATATGTAAATGAACATGTTTCCTAGGCATGACTCGACAAACGCAGAGATAGAAGTAAAAATGGCTTCAGGATTAACTATGTTATCTACACTGTAAAATCATTAAAATTAATTCCATGCTTCAAAAGTCACACAGAAAGCATTAATTCACTGTTTAAAAACTAAAAAAAAATTCAAATAAAATACAGCAAATATTACTGTGGGAAAATCTTCTGCCCAGCCAGTCATGTCTCTTTCAATACATGATCGCCCAAGCGTATATCACGTATGATACTTAACTGACTGACTGAATATAATCTCCCCACTTTCTTGTGTTTTGGTGTCTTCTTTATTTTAATTTGAGTTCCTATATATTTGCTACTTTAAATCTTTGTTGTCAGCCAATCTCTCTGACGAGCCGTTGGGCGAAACCGTGGTAGGTTGTTGGCTCTTGCTTAGATTTTTTGTCTTTGTTTGCTCTACTTTCATATTGAGCGCTTTAGTGTTGGGTTTTTGTCTTGGGCTATTTTTCTTTCTTACGACTTCTTGACTTTTGTTCATGTACTTCGTTTGTTTCTTTTTTTTTACTTCCCCTTCTTTTCCCTCCGAGTTTGTCCTCGGTGGGTTGTTCAAGACGATTTAAATTATAGCTTAATTAATACTAGTTTCGACAGATTTAGTTCTGTTACTATTGGCATTGTTATTACTATAGTTAATATATATATATATATATATATATATATATATATATATATATATATATGTGTGTGTGTGTGTGTGTGTGTGTGCGTGTATCCGAGTGACCAAAGATAAGAAAAGAGGCTTTCCATTCCTATCCACACCGCCTGTCGAAACAATTGTACTATTTGCAGTGGATATATAAAAATTATGTACATGTTCTAAAACATAATATATATATATATATATATATATATATATATATATATATATATATATATATACAAAGAGATAGATAGATAGATAGAGAGAGAGAGAGAGAGAGAGAGAGAGAGAGAGAGAGAGAGAGAGACCGACCTCAACTGAATTGATCCTGGTATGACGGTAAACTGGATCCGGCAGCCAGGCTTCGGATTGGGATGTTGTGAGGAGCATGGAACCACCTCTTAATTGCTGTTGTCCCCAGGTCCACTCTGACCCGGAGTGGTTGCATGTTAGAGCCCCAGCTATGAGAAAATGTTTAACTTCCAAACTGGAGTTAAAACACTATGAATGTATAAAAATACACTTTTACAGAAAAATATACATTTTTGAAGGAAAAATATTACCAGCAATGCATTTTAAATACAATTTTAGAAGACATCTTCAGTTTTATAAAAAAATAAAAGAGAATTCATCAAGCTCTGACTAAATTAACCTTCTCACTGTAACCGAACATTAAGAAAAATATATCTTAAAACCATACTTTTTTTTACATTAAATCACTCACAGAGGTTGATATGCCGTTAAACAAAACTCAAACTCAAACTCAAAATCTGACTAAATCAACTTCTTACTATAACCGAACATTAAAAAAGAATACCTTAAACCCCCACCTTTTTGGCATTAAATAACCCACAGAGGTGTTGATATGCCGTTAAACAAAACTCAAACTCAAACTCAATGGCCAAAAAAAATGCATCGGTTTTAACATCATCCATACTAATCAAGGAGGTTCCAATCTGGTGAGTTAGGTTGTCAGATTTAAAGGGTGATGTGGTCGCAAAAGTTGTCTGACAGCGGTGACTGGGTTCTCCTGCTTGTGTGCCATGGTGGGGGGTCCTGTTTCTAGACATAGGGTCTTCCAGTAGCCACCCTCTTGACCCAGGGCAGCACTACCTCCTCATGGCACTTGATGAAGGCCTCCATGTTGTGTCTGAAGTCCTCACAAGCAAATTCTGAAGTTCTTTTCTTATCAGAACAATCGGAATGAGTTTTCTGAGATACCGTACCTTCGAAATCACTATTAGACTCATCCAACTCTTTTTAAATCTTTTACACTGTCCTCAGATTGACATTAAAATGTTTGTATTGGGTATTCAGCTCGACTGCCAAGCAGTACAGCATGGCGTTTCCAAATTTCTGTCGGTTATGATTTGCGACATGGTGTTCTTTTTCTGATAGACGGTGCTCAACTGACCTTCTGTACTTTATGGTTGACAAAATCATCAGTAAACAACGCGCATGCGCGAAATTAAATATATAATGTGGCGAAAGTTTGCTCATCGAAACATTTATATAAGGTTGACAGAAACGAAACAGATGCATGGAAGCACACACATTAACACACACGCACATTATATATATATTAAAGTTTTGAAATTTGCTTGAAGCATTGTGTATAATAGGTATGTGGTTATGTCTTGAAGGCTGTCACAATGCGTTGAGTAAAATAAAGGAAGGTAAACAATTTTTGGGTATTACAGACAGCCAGCCAGGAATGATCATTCTTTGAAAAACCAGGAACACACTCGGACAGACACACGCTTCTTTGCCATTCTGAAGATGAGATTTTTATCTGGAAATATTAATATTTAATAAATAGGTAATACCCAAACTCTTTATTTTACTCAACGCATTGTAACAGCCTTTAAGACATAACCATATTGAAATGAGCTATAGTTTATAACTAATATGACATGTTGAGTTTTTTAATAAACTATTCACACACACACACACACACACACACACACACATATATATATATATATATATATATATAAAATGAAAATGAAATAGGTAATACCCAACACCTTCTTTACCTTCCTTTATTATACTAAAAGCATTATGATAGCCTTCAAATACCCACTCATAGACATATATATTTATATATATCAAATATAGGATTTTAAAAATAAATTTAATTCCATGTAAATTATTTTTCGGTTAAGAAAATAAATTCAACAAAATTGAAGTTCGAAAGGTCTCAAAAAGTGATCTGTATTTCTTAAAATGTGTAATTAAAGCTTTGCTCACAATGCCGTGAGTTCATAACTACTAGCCGCTTTCCACGATGCTTAGTTTGAGATGTTTTCAGCATGATTTGGACATGAGAGGCAAGCCTGACATCTAATAAAGGCTTTTCAAGATATAACACACACGAGCACACACACACAAGTGCGGGCGCATATATATGAATAAGAGAGAGAGAGAGAGAGAGTAAGAGTGAGAGAAGGAGTAAGAGTGAGAGAGAGTAAGAGAGAGTAAGAGTGAGTAAGAGAGAGTAAGAGTGAGTAAGAGAGAGTAAGAGAGAGTAAGAGTAAGTATAGGTTCGCCAATCGTCTGATTCGCACTCATTCACGGACTTCCGAACAGGAGTAGAGCATTATGTCTTTTTCCATTTTAATATATGGTTTTAGATTCCTTGTAAAGTCTTATTCTCTTTCAGTTCCAGTAGCTCATTTGTGTCTTAGTGGCGTTATTGCCTTGCTTGCGAACATATATATATATTGTTAAATATAACAGACAATAAATGTCTATCATGTTTAATCATGAGCCGTTCTAAACATCGTATTTTGGCTTTAATTTCAGGTGAAAATAAAGACAAAATTGTCCAACATTTAGATATTTTTTTATTATGCTGGTTGTAAGCTTTCGGCTCACATAAGCCATCTTCAGAGAGGTTACAGGGACTTTAACATAAGGCATCCACCATCAAAGATGATTTTATCTTGTTGACATAAAACTTTGCAACGATAACAGTCACCAAATAGCAGACGCAGGTCGTAAATTTGTAATGCGGTACTATGACGTCATTCCGCGTGAGAGACCTAACTGTTAAAAGAACCATATGTCTAAATGCAATGTAATGTGTTGTGACCAGATTGAAATGTGATTTTATAAAGTGTGGATTGTTTTGATTTAATGGCGTTTCAATAACTTGAACCGATTTTAAATGCGAATTAAGTGAGTTACTAAAGGCATATTAGTGAAATGGAGGAGCAACAATGCAAAGACGTTGTCGAAAATTTTGACCATCGACCAAAACCTTAGTGGACATTTGGTCGATATTACTTTGTTACCCATAATTGTCATGACTTAAATGACATGATCCAATATAGAAATCACTAAAATTTTACAAATAACAAAATGTTTTATTTACTGCTCACTTCGATCCGTCCTGATAGAACACCCTATATAATATTAAACATATCGAAATGAATTCATAATAAGTGAATGCGCGTACGCAGACACCTCACGCACACACACACACACACACACACACACACACACACACACACATATATATATATATATATGTATGAATGTGTGTATATATGTAAACTGGATGACAGCAGAATTTTGTACATATTTGTACATATATTTTTGGCTTACGGCCATAACACGTTGAATACACCGATTCTCGCTCGATCACCGAATTTAAGCAACGTTTAGCCTGGTCAGTAGTTGGATGGGTGACCGTTTGGGAATACCAGGTGCTGTGAGCGTTTAGGGACGGATGTGCGTTGTGGTGCAGTGGATATCGGATCGAAAAGAGAAATCGGTGTTCGAATTCCAGTTGAATACCCTGCATTCACTTAAGCACTGCTACCTTTGGGAAAGGTATTAATCCGTTCCTTCCCTCCAGTTATGGGTTAAATAACAGGGTAAGACTTGGAGACCCTGCCCTTAAAAACAAATCCCAATGAATCTTGATACTCGAAAAGAAAAAAGTATTACTAGAAACAAAATTTATATAAAAAAAAAACAATAAATTGTTGAAAAGTTATTACCAACAATAAATAAATAAAATTTAGTTGGCAACAAATGACCCGCCGAGGCTGATATGCCATAAAATCAAAACAGCCAACCAACATATTTTTGACAACATAAACTACCGATAAAATCCTACATATTAATAAACAATGATGAATTAAAAATGTCATTACAATCTTGCGCTTGTGACAAATAACCAAGGAGCACCCTGACGTAGTGTAATGGTTAACAAGCTTCTCTCGATAGAACCTGTTACAACTGAGTGTTGAGTTCGATCCTCACTGGGTACCCCATACTGTTCTTAGAAGATCAATATGTCGACTAACTGGAAGGACAAAACTATTCACAAGGAAATTGGGATATTAAACATGAATTGATTATATAAAGTTCTTCTTAACAGTTTATATGGATTAAAAATATATATTCAAAATTTTACATATGACTTCATAAATCCCATTAACAAGAAACTTACAAAAAAAAAAAAAAAAAAAAAAAAAGAGAAGAAAAAAATGAGGAATGGTTTAACCTGATACCGGGCTTTAAACTAAACTTTAATACGTACTGCTACATTGTATAAAAAATACAAATTCCTGTTGATTTTCAAAGAATAATCAACAATATTATTGCTCTTCACCTGGCTTCACTTTCTCACAGCAGTAAAGTTGGTTATTTTTGCTTTATATATAAATACTTTCATTGTAATTGTTCAAATGAGCTCTTCGCGATGGTTGCTAGATTTTATTTCACAGTATCAAACTGTCACTGATGTCTTATCAATTCACAGATGAATTGGCGAAATCTAACTTTAAGTTATTGTGCTACCGTTTATTTTCTGGCACTTTCTGCTTGTGAAACATCCTTCCGGTTTCATGAGTCCCAGCCAACTTTGATCTTAAAAAAATTAAATGCAATTTCAATCGCTATCCACTGTCTTCCTGGTAACTCTTCTGTTGTTCTCGCCACATAATAAAGTTTCTGTTTTCTAATTCTTTCACACCCAGTGATTTATAGGTTTTATTACCTTCCTTAGTTTGAAATCAATTAGAAATAAAAATAAAAAATACTTTTTTCTCAATTATAAACATGAATTTTCCCAGATATAAAAATAGCTGTTATTTTTATAAAACAAACATGGTTAACGAAGCAAAATAATTTTTCGACGAATAATTTTTTTTCAAAAGTACTGAACAGCATAAAACAAACATTTTATCAACAATATCTTTCCAACCGTGTCGTCGACGATCAAAATAATTTCTTCTTCTTCTTCTATGTGCTCTGTCCCTTCAGGACGTAGGCGATCATGGCTCTCCACGTCTCCCTATCCATTGTGGCTCTTAGTATGTTTGCTCCTGTTGCTCCTGGCAACCCCCGTTCCGTCATCCACCTGATCAGACCCTGCAAATATGTTATCCGCTGCCTTCCTCTGTCTCTCCTTCCTTCTATCTGTCCAGTCAGTATCAGGTTCTCCAGGCTCTCCTTCCTCATTGCATGTCCCAGGAACTTCAGTTGTCTCTTCCTGATGCTCAGCATCAATTTCCTTTTTGTTGCCATTCTTTTTAACACCTCGTCTTTGCTTGTATGCTCAGTCCACGATATCCGTAGCATCTTTCTGTAGAACCACATTTCGGCCGCTTCCAGTTTTGTCCTCATTTTCGATGATATTGTCCAGCATTCACAGCCGTATTGAAGAACTGACATCACGTAGCAGTAACTTTCAGAAAAAAAAAAACAAACAAACAAACAAAAGAACAAAAAACAGCCATATAAAATAAATAAATGAATATATAAACAAATTAAATATACTTATTTATTTATTAAGCTATTCTACTGTAACCTGACGCAGTATAAGTATAAACCAGAAAGACAAAGCTATTTAAAATATTGTTGGTCATTACACAAAAGTAACGGATTGATGCTACCTCTGGGGTGGAGTCGCCAAAAATATCACTTTCCTGTTTTGATGGGGTTAAAGGTGGTTTAAACTGCCTTGTGAATGATGACTTATTACCAAACCTCTGTTTAACATCGATTGCTTATGGTCACTCTATTGCTATTTCCATGGCTAATGTTCAGCGGAAGTTTATGCTCTAGTTCCACCGTTTCAAATAGTCACATCTGAGACCCTCTATACCACGTACGCAACAAGAAAACATTTCCACCTCTTCGTATTCCCATCATAAGAAGGGATTACCAGTCGAGCAAAACCTCATATATCTATGGTTAATATATTACTATTTCTATGACTAACTAGCAGTGTAGCCAGGCGTTGCTCGGCTGTAATGAAAGCTTTAAAACTAATCCATGGTCCTGGAGCTCAGACTCAGCCTAAATAATATTTGTGTGAAGTTTGGTGAGAATCGGATAAAAATTGTGGATTTGTATAAAGGACATACAGACAGATAAACAGACACACACACACAAACATCTTGCCTTTTATATATATATATTATCGATTTTCTGTACTATTGTAAGAACTGAAACCTTGAAACTTCTGAATATCGTTTCTTATATCTTTGTCTATGAGTGTATCAAATTTGATTAAAATCGGACCACTCTTTCTATAACCCGATTTTTTTCGATTATGGATTTTCGATATTTATCGGGTGTACCTCGACATAAAACCTAGCTAAGAACATTCGCAGACGCTCATAGTACAACTGTGTAAATTTTCAACAAAATCGGTTCAGCCGTTTCGGAGTCTCTAGGTAACGGACCCACACACACACACACACACACACACACACACACACACACACACTCACACACAAAGTTCCATTTATAAATAAGTTTAGATGTTCTAGAGTTCCAAAGATTCAAGAATTCACATCTAAGACCCACTATACCACGTACACTCGGAAAAACCATTACCATTCCCTTCATATCTCCTTAGTAAGAAGGAATCCGGGTATAATGTCGAATACTTATGGCCACCTTATCGCTATTTCCACTGCAAATGTTCGGACGAGCTCTATTCTTTAGTTTCAAGAGATCAGAAATTCGCATATAAAACCTGCCATACAACGTACACTCTGAAAAATCATTCCAGTTCTATTCATATTCGTTTAGTATGAAGGAATTTTCAGTCGAGTAAAACCTCATATCCCTTTGGTTACTCTATCACTATTTCAATGATAAATGTTCGAACGACCTCCATTCTTTAGTTCAAACAGATCAGACTTTCACACCCAAAACCAGCCATACCACATACACTCGAAAAAAAGATTCCAATCCTCTTCTTATACGATTAATAAGAAGGAATTTCCAGTCGAGCAAAACCCCAATGCCTCTATCACTATTTTTATGGCAAATGTTCGAACGACCTCCATTCTTTAGTTCAAACAGGTCAGACTTTCATATCTAAGATCCGCCATAGCACGTACACTCGGAAAATGATTCCAATTCTTTTCTTATGCGATTAATAAGAAGGCATTTCCAATCGAGCAAAACCTCATATGCCTATAGTTACTCCATTGCTATTTCCGTAGCAAATATTCGGATGAGTTCCATTTTTTAGTTCTAACTGTTCAGATATTTGCAGTAAAACCCACTCCGATACGTCAATTTTATTCCAATTTTATGTCGGATATTCCACCCAACGATCTTTTACCTGCGAATCGTTGCTTTGTAGAACAGATTTCCGCTACAGTCTTCACCTCTTCAAGTCAAGGGTCAATCTTTCACGGCCTCTTAAAATTCATTTCTATTACATTCATGCCACGCCATATTTAGAAAGCTTTTACATTTTTTATTCATTTCACCCCAAGCCATTCTTGTCTCTGTGTTATCTCCCCTAAAACTTGCTCAGCAATCCATTTGCTCATGCTCGTCTGGTGGTTTATGATGAACTCACTATTCAGTCGAAATTGATCCATTGAAACAAGCTTGCCATCATATCACGTCGAAGTGCTCTCTCTATGTAGGCTATGTGCTGTTTCCTTCTGTTCCTCTTGCTTTCAACCTGTCCTGTGAGTATCAAAATTTCCAAACCCACTTTCCACATTATGTTCCCTGAAAATTCCAACTGTCTCTTCCTGATGTTAAGTTTAACTTTTTTTTTCGATTTTCTCTTAATCACATGTTAGATCTATGGCATACTCAGCATCTTTCTGTAGAATAATATTTCTGCTGCTTCAAGTCTCTTATTCTGTTATAAGATTGTCCAACATTCAGTGCCATATAGAATGAGTGATATTAGATGAGGTGCAGTGGCTATCGGCTCGGGACGAGAAACTGTAGAGCTGAGTTCGAATTCTAGTTGAATTCTTTCATTCATTTACGCGCAAATACCCTTCGAAAAACTATGAATCCGCCAATTCACCCTCCAGCTATGGATTACAGATTGGGTTCTATAACTTTGGTTGGCAACCAATCTACCGCAGAAAGCAATGCTAACCTACTGCGAGAAAATATTCTTTCGAGACATGATCGCCCAAGCGTGTTTTACGTATGGCAGTTTTTTCTTTATTTCGACAGAAATGAATATTATATCTGCATATAATGTGTATAAAGTATTTTCGTGGATTAAATAAAAATTTGTAAAATATTTATAATTAATGTAAATATTTAATACATTTTTTCTAGTGTTTTCAAAGATGATGAAATTGTTCTACACATGATAACAGTTATACAATATACATATATTTGAAATTGATATGTAATAGAAAAAATGAGAAAATGTAACGAAAAACTTATGGTTATAATGCTTCTTGATAAGAACTAAAAAGATTTGAAATACTCGATTAAATACATTAACTTTGGGCAGTATATCCACAATCTTTACAGGAATGGGCAACAACTTATTGGAAAATTGAAAGAATACAATAAAATATCAAACACACCGTGTCGGCTAAAAGTAATTAATGTTTCAGTATTTTCTAAACTTATGAGATGAGGTAATCTAAACTTATTTATAAATGGAACTTTGTCTGTGTGTTTGTGTGTTTGTGTGTGTGTGTGTGTGTGTGTGTGTGTGTGTGTGTGTATGTGTCTGTGTGTGTGTGTGTCCATTACCTATAGAGTCCGAAATGGATGAACCGATTTTCTTGAAAATTTACACAGTTGTACTATAAGCGTCTGCGAGTGTTCTTAGCTAGGTTTTGTGTCGAGGTACCCCTGATAAATATCGAAAATCCATAATCGAAAAAATCAGGTTATAGAAGGAGTGGTCCGATTTTAATCAAATTTGATACACTCATAGACAAAGACATAAGAAACGATATTCAGAAGTTTTAAGGTTGCAGTTCTTACAATAGTGCAGAAAATCGATAATATATATATATATATATATATATATATATATATATATATATATATAAAAGGCAAGATGCTTGTGTGTTGTGTGTCTGTTTATCTGCCTGTATGTCTATATTTTTCAGCCTTTTTGTTTTAGTTTTTGCTTCGGTTTGGCTCTAAGTAGGTATAATTGTAGTTCTTAATCTCAGCCATGATACCATTTACTCAGATGACTTATTTAGCCTTCAAAATTCAGTTTACGACAAAAAAAAACTTATTTGATATCGATACCAGGAAATCATAATTTGACTTGCATAGTTTTAAAGCTTTCATTACACCCTAGCAACGCCGGGATATACTGCTAATATTATTTAAGTATTTTAATATATTAATATTAATTAATTACGCCCGAGCAACGGCGGGATATACTGCTAATATTATTTAAGTATTTATAACTTATTGTTCGGACTATTGTCCTCATCTTTATTGCCAAGTTTAGACGTTTCAGCCGTTGTATAATCCGGTCTTCTTCAGGAGTTTGACATTTAGAACCGAACCAATCGATGGAAGAGATTGTTTTCGTTTTACGAGTGATGCCACTTCCGGATGCCATGTAGTTATCTATCTTTAACTCAACTCTTTAAGTTATTTGTTCACAAGTGCTGTATCCAGGTATTGAACTCTCAACTCTTTGGGTGAAGTCACTGGAACTAACCAACGCCTTATATCACTGGGCCATGTGTCCATGAGAAACTAAAGAGTTCGGTTTTAACTTCCTAGTACCTGAAGAAACTTGGAGCGTACAAGGACCGAAACGTCGTAAACATGGTAATAAGGATGCGGAAAACAGTCTTAATTATTTAAATAATGTAATAAACCTTTATTTACAATATTTTTAAGCTAAATATTGTCCTGATCTTTGCTGTTGTTATCACAGCGTTTCGATCGTTGTGCTTTCCGACCCTCACAGAGCCGGGTAGGATAAAAGGAATTTCGAAGTGAACCCTTTATTTAATCTACAGGTGTAGAATATTCTCGTTTCACTATAAATGTCATAGGGACTACGATCTCGTTCTTATTTTTAGTATTGTCTCAGTTATTCCACTGAGAAACATTGTCGTAGCAACAACAAGTATTGTTATATATCGACAAACAACAAACACGCATATATATAAAAATATAAAGTTATATTTTTATTAATGACGATGAACCGTGTAGCATAGGGAACAGAGAATTGAGAGAGCGCGCTTCTAATGGGTTGACGGGAGTGTAGTCTTATCCGTTGTGTCTCTCTCTTCACCGGCCGATCTCTGTTGCTCCTCTACTGGCGAATCCGTGTGCCGAGGTCTTTTTATAATCTTCCAGAACCGGGACTTTTTCTTCCGGTTTTGCCTCGCCCACGCACGCCCACGTAATTCTCAGAGACACCTGTTCTGTTTGCCTCTGTAGTTATTTCCGCTGCTGCCGGAAATAAGGTCAAACGACATCCGTTCCTTTCAACGACCGGAAACACCCTCGCTTGCATCAGCCTTCCTCGGGTGGGGCCAGATTGTTATATTACAGTATGAGAAGCATCGACCGCAAATAAATAATCTAGAAAATGGTAATTCCTAATACTAGGAATTCAAACATATATCAATAAATCTTATTTAAATGTCTTCTCGAAACACACGCATCCAGTAGTTGTTAGTCTCAAGATACTAAGACTTCTACTTGGGTGGCTACATAATCCCAGATGCAGTCGTCTACTGAATTGAGTTTGTTCAACATCCATATAACCAACTAGTATTTCATACTACATATATTCTAAGCGACCCTTTGTTATGGAAGTGAGTGCGTAATCTAGCGTGATCAGTCGTAGAAAACCTCAGATTCGGCTGCAAGGCCTCTGATTAAGAGTTTGTGAGGTGTGTAAAACCACTTCTTAATTGCTGTTGTTTTGAGGTCCACCATGACCCGGGGTAGTAGCACCTGTTAGGTTCCCAGTCATAGGCCAATAGTTATCCCCAAAACTGGGGTTAAAGCACTATAAAAGAATTAAATAATTTTTATAGTGGAAATTCCACTAATACGTTTTTGGAGAAGAAAATAATACCAGCAATACATTTTGAAGAAAATCGAGAAGAAAATACATGACCAACAATACATTAAAAAAATATTACCACCAATACATTTTTTAAGAAAAATATATGACGAGCAACATATTTTTGTAAAAAGCAAAAAAACAAAAATTATATATCAGCCATACATCTAACGCTCGACAAAACCCTTTTTATATATATGTTTATAAAGTTCGTCTGCACATTAAAAAATTATATTTGTATTTGCGATAAAAATAACTTGTAAAAAGGATTTGAAAGAAGTAATTCTATATTTTTAAAGATTTTATTGAAATTTTATTTAAGTTTTCACATGTCCTCCATCATTAGCAACACAAAGGGTAATACGATTTTGCAGTTCACGGAAAACATTTATCAATTGGTTTACAGCAATGCCCGAAATAATATTAGTTATTTTAGCTTTCAAATCTTCTAGTAATAGTAGATTTCAGTTCAGCCAACCAAAGGACACAGCTTAGTCTTTCATCAGTTGAAGCCATATATCAAATTGGTTCTTAAAATTTTTTTTTTTACTTATCTAAAAATTGTTGCAAGTTTTGTGATAAAGAATTATTGAATAACTATACTTAAAACTGGGTACATTAATTTTATATTTTTTCATATTATTTCTATCATAAATACAAATAAAGTTATATTTTTTTAAAAGTGCACACGAACTTTGTGGACACACTATATACGTCAATGAAAACTGATCTACAAACTGATTTCTTTCATATAATACATATTCTATTTACACGAATCAATTGAACAAGTCTTATCACACTTAAATAAACTATCGAGGTTGATATGCCGTAAAATAAAACAAATCAAACCAATGAAAACCTCATTTACGATAAACTGGACTTTGTGTTAACTCAATTGCATTTTCGGTTACCAAACAATTTTGTTCACCCAATTTCATTCAAAAGGCTTGGGTCAACCAGTGGCATGTTTTCAGGGCGATAATACATCAAGGAATCACTTGTCTGACAAGTCAACCATTGTGAGATTTTGGTGATATTTTAATGGAGGTCTCTTGTTTGGAATACTCCGTAGCGTTTATGAAGAAAAGTTATGTATTCGGCCATGTTTTTCCCATCTTTGACAATACTCACAGAAGTTTTGACAACAAAATATCTCCAGTATTTCACAACGAATTTTAAAGTTTATCAAACTGCAGGCTATAGATGAAGGAAGATTGGCTAAATTCGGGTATGAATTCATGAAATTCTCGCTAGAGTGAAACATCTCATATACTCGTTTGCTATTATACATTAAAACCGAAGCAACCTTCCCCTTATTTTATTTAATTGCCATTAAGTTATTAGTGATAATGCGGTTGACTGAGGCGTAGCCTCTCGGATTTTATTATATTTCTATTGTTATTATATATTCTATATTTTATTAATATAGTTATTATTCCTCCACCCCCACAAATATATTTTGGAGACTTACGAAATGGATAAACAACGGACATATTTTAATTTCTTTGTTTGAACATTATTTTTTATGGATATTCGAATCTGAGTATATATATATATATATATATATATATATATACCTGCCTGAACTGAATATTTTTGAGAAATTTTGTTAGTAAAATATGTGTCATTCAGCAGGATTCTAACCTGCGACCCCTAAGGGCACATATTTTCCTAGCAAAATTTGTCAAAAATATTCAGTCTGTTATATATCTATATATATATATATATAGTTTCCACTTCTGCTATAAGCGTGACTCTTCAGAAATGAATTGAGTTCTTTCGGTGCCTGGTTTGTGAATACACTACTTATATACAGCACATAAAAATTTCCCCCCCCCCTTTGATTCCATGCGCCGTGGCTTAGGGAGTAGCGACTCCAACTGACACCAAATCGCTCGGGTTTCAATCTCGGCCAGAGTTAAGTGGACTTGTCTAGCCATACTGATGAGCTGTGAGCCAGCGAAACAGTCTTGTGTGTGGATGACTAATATATTATATATTCCGTTTTATCAAAAACAGAGTATCTACTCAAATATGAGTATGTATTAACAATATTGTTCAAACAAATAAATTAATACACACACACACATATATATATGTAGAGAGAAAATATTAGAGATAGATAGCAGGAGTGTAGCAATGAAATAATGCACACAAGGCCTCGTTTTTGTTTTGATGGCAGGGCATCCATTAGCTGACAGGTCACGCACGAAATAATCGATTACCTGTCATGCATGTAAACTGAGATAGGTTTTTACATTAAGTTTCTGCTTGCATTCACCTTCTACAATAAGCATCACCAAGCCTTTTTTCCGCAAACCTACTTTGCATCAACTCTTTTCTGTCCAATGTTTGTCGGCCTGTCATCGCTAAGCAGGAATTCTCAGGGGAAGCAAAGTGTCGAAATACCTTCGGAGGTAACTGGCTGGAAGAGGCCTGTTTGAAACTAATAATAAGGCTTCTACACCTTCTGAGAAATTATTACTATTTCGTCAAATAAATGTCTTAGACTAAATCAAGAATTAATTTGTAAAAGACGCTGTTTCTTTGTCTGATATCACTTGTTGAATATGAGAAAGTCAAGTTGAGTATATGAATGAACAATTATAGATGACGCTAGTCTCAAAAAAGCAACGCTCTGCATCTTCTTGGCCTCGCTCTCACAAATGTCCTTAAATGGATTGACTACATCGAATTCACAGCTGCAATTACTACGAGGAAGTTTGGTTCACTGTGTCGTGTTAGGAGTTTTTTTTCGTCAGAATCCATTTTGCACATTTATAAATCTACCATTTGACGTTTCCAACAAAATCTAATGTTGGATCTGCAATATAATCGATCCTGACCTGGCAGCCTGTCTTCAGTCATTTTCTCATCGACGTGATATGGATTTCTTCTGTCTTTTCTACAAGTATTTTAAAGGCAGTGGCTCTGACTAGCTTTTCCCCTCTGGTACACCGACTTTGTGTATTTACTCGTGTTGTTAGATTAGCATAAACGACTCTTATGACCGAAGGGCCATAAAAAATAACACGGACTCGGATATAAGGTTGAATAGTATATTCTCGGAAAAGGTAGTACAAAGGTAAACGTGGACTTGAGAGTATTTCCTCTCACAGCGTCCTGACTCACTCATTGACTCACTCTGTGGCTACTACTCAGTGACTATATTCACTAGCCTCCCCACAAAAGGCCGGATGTGACACATGGTCATTTTAAAGTGGGAGTTCCCGGCCATATAGCCGGGCCAAAAATATGTCTGTCTATTTTTACCGAGTCGTGGTTCTACTCTCCGGCGGAACCACGACTGGGTTTGTGCTCTCTGCTCGGAAGCAGAGAGCGCCCTCTACCGAAGGCAGAGTGCTGACAGTGTCAACAGTAGCAGAGGCAAGTCTACTACTCAGTGACTTTTCACTCAGAGTTGTTAGCCATATTATAAAGGTGTGGAAGAGTCCATTTGTAGGTAGGTCCCCACAATACCACCTCCCAAGCCTTTTACTCTGTAAAAGGGTTTATCCTTTTCCTGAAATTTAATATCTTTTCTTTTTGTGATTGATTGTTAAAAGCTCGGTAAATTTCCTCTTTCTTCCCGATTTTTCGTTGTTCGGGCGTATGTTGCGGGGGCTCGAGGTCAAATGTGTCGTAAATGATGTCGATGGTTTCTTTCACTTCATCCTGTGTTCCTGTTAGAATCCATTTCATGCCGCTTTTTTAATTTGGTGAATATGTCTTTTGTGGGTATGTCTTGGTCTCTGTATTACATGCACCACCTCGCCGATCCTTCTAGTGATCGTGCCCTACTCCCAGTACGGCATATTCTTTTGAAAATTTTCAAAGAAGATTTTCTGACTTGGGTGAAATAATTTTTTTTGTACTTTTTCGGTCTTACGTATTTTTGACTGTTTGGGAACGAATTTGTCAAACACGGATCTCACCTTTCTGGCAAACATGGTTTCTGCCGGTGAGCCAGTTGATGGTGTATTCGGGTTCGTCGTTATGCGATAAATTGTAAAAACTGCTATAATGCTATGCCGATAGGAGTTCCTTGAGCTTTTTTAAATTCTCTTTTAAACGTGTCCACGAACCTCTCAGCTTGTCTATTTGATCTGTTGAAGTGAGTCAGAAATAGTACTGATGTTAATATAGTTTTTATTTTTTCAATTGTCCAGTTCCAAATTTTTTCTATTTTTAACAACTCATTCAGTGTAGCGCGTAGCTCGTGCATGTTTTTTTTATGAATACTTGGTAATAGTTGGCAAGTTCAAGAAAACTCTGAAGCTCGTTGACATTTTTTGGAGAAGGCATATTTTTGATAGCTTCTGCCCGCTGTGGATCAGGCCGTCTTCCATTCTTGTCAATGATATGTCCGAGATATCTTATTTCATTCATATAAAAATCACATTTCGATTCTTTTATCTTGAACCCGAAATCCGAAACTCTCTCAAAAACCTTGTGGATTTGTTTGCAATGTTTCTCAGTAGATTTACTTGGTATTACAATGTCGTCCAGGTAGCCACACGCAAAGTCAAGACCACCTAGAATGGTATCCATGACCTGCTGAACTATTGCAGTTGCAACCTTGTATTGCAGGTGCAACCTTGACTCCGAATGCCAATCTATTAAACTTGTATAAATCCCTGTGGGTGTTGATATAGGTTTTGCGCACTCCTCCTCAACAGGGATTTGCAGATATGCATCGCTTAAGTCTAATGTGGAGAATATTTCCCCAAAATTCAGTTTATTAAATACCTCCTCCGGTGTGGGGAGGGGGTAATGGTAATCTCTTAGAGTCGTGTTGAGGCCCGTTGAGAAATCCGCACAGACGCGAATTTGGTTGGACTTTTTTCTTACATATACCGCGGAGGCAGCCCGTTCGATAAAACTCACTTTGGACAGTATACTGGCATTTTCTAGTCGGTTTAATTCTTCGTTTATTTTTTTCTACTGATGCAAATTGGACACTTCTTTTTCTTTTGAAAACGGGTTGAACGTTTTCTTTCAGCTCGAATCTGGCTTTTGTCTTAGTATCTTTTCCTAGCTCCGTCGAGAAAACTTCGGGAAATGTTTCTTTTAATTCGTCGTTCAGGTCTTGGGCATACGTTGTCATATGTTCCACCTTTTGGCAAAAATTGTTGATTGGTTGATCCCACAACTTAAACTGCTCTATCCAATCAGTTCCAAATAAATTCTCAGAGTTTTTATGGACGAAAACTTTTAGTTTCTTTGTGAGGCCATTTAGTTTTACATGTTTTAGCTTAACTTCAAATTTGATTTTATCTCCCGTTACTGCACGAGCCCTTTTGTTTGTCTTTTTCATCGTTGTTTTTTTAATTTCCTCCAAGTGTGAAGATTAATAATTGAGAGATCCGAGCCAGAATCTAGTTGTAGCTTAACTATTTTGTTTATCATGTTGACTACGACGTATTTTCGTCGATTCTTCTCTACTTTTTCATTTGATCTAGTTTGTCTGACTCTGTTTCTGTTCATTTTGTTTCTACAGTACGCCCCTTTGTGGCCAATTTTGCCACAGATATTACATTTTTTGTTTTGGTAGAAGCAGTCTGCCACCCAATGTTGTCCACTACAACGCCCGCATGGGGTTGTGGGTAATTTTTGTTTTTGTCGTCTACTTTTAGATTGTGAATGGGCAGACTCTTTGTTTTTTCTACCTTTTCAAGGGGAGTAATTTTTTGGCTTGTACTTAATTCTCCTAACATACGATTCCTCGATGTTTTTGGAATCGCTTTTAACACTCATTACTCGTTGGAAATCTTTAGCCAGTTTTTGCAGTGTGAGACCGGGTTCGCTTTCTTGTCTTGATAGAACTCTCCGTCTTATCTACAAGTTTTTTGTGGAGACTGAACCTTGGGCAAATATTAAGTATTTAAAATAATTATGCGTTTTCAGAAAAAAAACATAATTTAGACAATTTTTCGACTTTAAGTGCGGGGAAGAAAATGAAAAGTAATTCCTGTCCTTAATATTTCACAGCTCTGGCTGGTGATAACAGTAAAAAATCTTCTTTTTTTTTTTACTAATACAGGCTCGGTGCTTCTATATTTTCTCTAAGAAAGAGAAACAGAAATGTTTGCATAAACAACCACACTACTTAACAGAAAATATATTTTTTCTTCCTTTTTTTCTTGTGCGGTCGAAGGAAGCTTTTGATTATAGCAACAAGGGCGAAGAAAAAATCTTGCTTACAATTTTCACTAGTAAGTATTTTCGAGTTGTTGCTTTCACAAAAAATGAATTGAGTTATTATTTTTCTATGGTTTTCCCTTCTTTCTAATTTATCCGACGTCCGAATCTGTGTATTTTATTTTCGTATTTACGTTACCTGTTTATTCTGTTGGTGTGTCCGACTTTTTTTTAGTTATCAGTTGTGATATTAACGACAACTTTTATAAGCGTAACATTTTTTCGTGAATATTCGAGATTTCTCTTTGTGGTTCGAATATTCTACGTCGTCAGTGTAAACTTTTTGTGGAATTTTTTAGGTAGAGGTTCCCCTTTATGTTTCGAGTATTCTTTGTCGCCATTGTTATGACAGAAAGGCCATAGAAAGATAACACGGACTCGGATATAAGGTTGAATAGTATATTCTTTGAAAACGTAGTACAAGGGTCAACGTAGACTGGAGAGTACTTTCTCTCGCAGCGTCCTGACTCACTCATTCACCCATTCTGTTGCTACTGCTCAGGGACTTTTCACTTGGTAGCCATATTATAAAGGTGTGGAAGAGTCCATTTGTAGGTAGGTCCCCACTATAACGACCCATTGTTTTACCGTATAAATAGTTAAATCTAACAGCTTCTTCTACTCTAACAGTTTCTTTTCTCGCACTTCCCGTTTGTGGAGCTCAGTTCTGTTCGATTGCTTCCCTGATAGTTACAATCTTCAAAAGTTTAAATGCAACGTCAATTACTATCTTTTATCTATGATTCCCATCCATCTCTTATCTGTTTAACGACATCCCATGTATCTTATTTATCACACTGTAACACCCTGTGCTCCACTGGCTTTTCTGCCTTATTGGAGTAAATGATTATAGAAAAAAAGTAATGAACTATATTCATTGCAAGAAAGGATTCAAAATACAGGAAATCCAAATGAAACTATTATTTTTGATGTGCTGATTCCCTTTTAGAACGTTGGTGACTATGACTCTCCAAAATTTCATGTCCTTGGTTGCTCTTTTATTATTTCTCCTAAACCTTGTTTTTCTATTAATTTGCAAAAGAATTTTAGCTAGTTTTTCTTCTATCCCTCTTGCCTTTAATATTTCCTGTGTGTATCAAATTTTCCAAGCCGTCTTCTTTCGTTATGTGCCCTATATTTCAATTTTATTACGATAAATATTTGTTCATAATATTTACCCAATTTTTTCTTAATATGCAATAAGTGAGAAATTGTGAAGAACCGCAATCACTAACGTCCTGAAAAGAACAGTATATGTTGTGGATCCCAGGAAGGAACAACGACCAGTAATTGAGATAGAAAATAAGTGTAATAAAAATTAGTAGTCCAGGAAATCGGGTTAGTAAAGAGTATATGTACAAGTCTCTGGAAGTAAAGCTGTAGTATATTGAGTAATAGCAGCATAGCCCGGCGTTGCTCGGGTGTAATGAAAGCTTTAAAACTAATCCATGGTCCTGGAGCTCAGACTCTTTGGACGTTGGCACGAAAGGCTAAAAAGCAATAGTTGTTTCCAGTTAAAGCGAAACCGTAGACTGAAAGAAAAATGAATGGATATAAGTCAAATTTTGATTTCCATGTATCGATTTATATATGTATATATATTATCGATTTTCTTCACTATTGTAAGAACTGAAACCTTGAAACTTCTGAATATCGTTTCTTATATCTTTGTCTATGAGTGTATCAAATTTGATTAAAATCGGACCACTCCTTCTATAACCCGATTTTTTCGATTATCGATTTTCGATATTTATCGGAGGTACCTCGACACAAACCCTATCTAAGAACACTCACAGCCGCTTATCGTACAACTGTGTAAGTTTTCAAGAAAATCGGTTCAGCCATTTCGGAGTCTATAGGTAACGGATACACACACACAGACACACATACACACACAGACAAAGTTCCATTTATAAATAAGTTTAGATTAGATGTCTGCGTCGGAAGCTGACGGGTACTGACTGCTATTCTGTCTCTGGACTCTCGTATACTTCGGTTAAATCTCTGTGAAAATGCGGTATCCTTCTGTCTCGCTTCTATAGCAGGAGTATGAGTATACTCTGGACGAGTTCATCTTTAGGAAAAGGGAGAACCCCACAACAGTACCTATAAAAAACCTCCTCATCAAGGCTAACCGAAGTCAGGATCAAAGTAACATTGCGAAGTCCACGATCCATTACTTCGGCATAGTATGAGTATCACCAGTACGACATACAACATTTGCTAGTGAAAACACTGAGATATACAAGTAAAAAGATATGTTTAGAGATATTGTTAAGATACCCATTATCTAAGTGGTTATTTGGTAGATTTATTTTATTTATTTTTTTTTTAATCATTTCACCCCGAGCAAGGCGGAAACGCCACTGATGTGCAGGGGGCTAAATAAATGTAAAAAGATTAATTAGAAAAGAGTGAGGAGTACAAACTAGTTAGAAAGGAACAATAGAAAGCTGAGAAAGCAGGTGCGATGACAGATACATAGGCGGAGAGAAAGGGAAGGATTATACGGAGGTGGGGAGAGAGCTAGAGTCCAGTGGTTAGTAGATGAGTATTGACTTTGCATTTAAATTTCTGGAGGTTGTAGCCGTCAGGAAAGCAAGAATATGGGAGCGAGTTCCACAGGTGGGAAGTGCGAGAGAAGAAGCTGCAGGAGTAGAATTGTCGTCTGCATTTGGCTAACATGACTGTGAATGGGTGGGACCCAGTTGCCAGTCTGGTTGCACGAGTAAACACCTGTTGAGGAGGCATCAGTGACTCAAGTTCGTCTGAGCAGAAGCCATGAAAGTATTTATAGAACAGACAAAGGGAGGCCACATTTCGACGATGGGGAAGTGGCTGCAGTCGAGCCGCCAGATCAGTACCTATCACATTACAGACTCTCCTTTGGAGCCTGTCCAGAACACTGAGGAGAACGGCAGGGGCACCTGACCATAAATGGCAGCAGTACTCCATGCACGGACGGATGGTTGACTTGTACATATGCAGGATGGATTCAGGTTGAAAAAACATCCTGGATCGACATAGTGACCCAACCTTCTTAGCAGTTGATTTTGCTATGGATTCAATATAGTGGTTCCATTTGAGGTCTGAGGACAGGGTAAGTCCGAGGAGGCGTAATGTATTACTCTCCGGGAGAATCGCTTGGTCCATGCTTATGGGAGGCAGGAGAGGTTGCCTGTAATGGTTGACAGACAACAGCTTGGTCTTAGATAAATTGAAGTTGACAAGCCACTTCTTACCACAGTTCACCACAGAGTGTATGGCAATGTATGAGCACTTACGAAAGCGATTGAAATACATAAAAGAAATTCAAATCAACTATAAGTATTATTAATTCTTTGATGCCAGAATGAAAGAAACTAGTACAGAAGTTTAATATCTGGAAATTGTTTTAAAAGAAGACGGAAAATGTGACTCCGAAATCTGAAGGTGCATCGGAATAAAAAAGGTGTATTTCAAAGGCTAAGCAAAGTAATACGAAGCAGGAAAATTTTGTTAGGGATTAAATGTAATACCAGTCTCATTCTGTATTAAATGAAACCTGAACCATTTCTTTACAAAAATAAGAAGCACTTGAGGTAAGAAGAAGAATTATTTGGACACCTTGGGAGAAGCATAAAAAGAAATGAAGTAGCTGTAAAGAAATTGGGAACGGAAACCATAGAGAAACGTTTCTATATGTCATCCTTAACCTCACTCTCTCAACCGATCTGAAGTAGAACGACTGTATCGAATCTATAGGTGCATCTACTGCTAGGAAGATTGGGTCGATGTGTCAGGACAGAAAGTTTAGTTTCGTTCATGCACATCTTGCACATTTATAAATCTACCATTCATCCCTGCATTGAATATTGTTGCCATATTTGGTCTGGTACTCCTGCTATTTATCTCGATGTTCTCGTCAGAATCCATTTTGCACATTTATAAATCTACCATTTATCCGTGCATGGAATGTTGTTGCTATTTCTGATGTGGTGCTCCTGCTATTCATCTCGATGTTCTCGTCAGAATCCATCTTGCAAATTTATAAATCTACCATTCGTCCGTGCATTGAATATTGTTGCCATATCTGGTCTGGTACTCCTGCTATTCATCTCGATGTTCTTGTCAGAATACGTCTTGCACATTTATAGATCTACTATGCGTCCGGGCATTGAATATTGTTGCCATGTCTGGCCTGTTGCCCCTGCCATTCATCTCTATGTTTTCGTCAGAATCCATCTTGCACATTTATAAATCTACCAGTCGTCCGTGCATTGAATATTGTTGCAACGTAATCAATCCTGACCTGATATTTCGGCTTCAGTCATTTTTTCACCAATGTAACAAGGTTTGCCTCTGTCTTTTCTACAAATATTTTCATGGTAACTGCTCTGATGAGATTTGTTTCTTGGTTTCTATTCCACGTGAATTTAAGAATGCTATTAGATTGGCATATAGGTCCCACGAATTTACTGTTGAAATAGTTAAATGTATTCAAACGGTTTATTTTCTGGTGTAACACTATTTCTGGTATATGAATGTTTTGATGTCCTTTAAAAGATTTAAAGGACAGAGCGGCCATCGGATGGATGCAACACTATTTTTGGTATATGAAAAAAATATATATAATACTATAATATTCCATGTGAAAAAAAATGTAATTCTAAGTTTAGTACGACGGAGTGAAAGAAATTATTATTACTCTTGATATTATTAATTCTGCAGATTATTGGAAATCGCAATATGCCAAATAGACGATAAAATTTGAGTTAAAAAACAGAATATTTGTTACAAAACTTGTAAAATCTTAAAAAAACTAGCTGAAATTTGAAGAGAATAAAAAGGAAAATGCAGCTGAGGCTGTGGGTCACGCGACGAGGTCATCATTAGCCGCCATTGTGTAACTAAGTAAGACACCTTTGGGACTTTTGGGTCGTTACGGCCGTTAGAAGTGAAAAATATAGGTAGTCCAAACACGACTGTCAAAAACTTTTGATGGGGTTAAGGAAAGTCAGATCCATGATTCCTGAACTTCACTGGTAAAAAATTTGAAAATTTGAAAACTTGAAAAATTGATGCAATCGGGTAAAAGAAGAAAAGAAATTACGTCGATAGAAATATTGCTATTTCATTGGTTAAACCAAGGGAATAAAATCACTCCACCTCATGATGCGAGCTGGGAGTAATCTCATTGGTTAAAGATTTGATTTGCATGGACACCCCGTGTCCGTCATGCACCTACCAAGAGAATTTGGGACACGCATAAAAACCAGAGCCGAGAAGGCCAAGATCAGTTGCAGATGGAGTTAGACTTGGAACCAGTCGAGCTGTAACGACTGAGGGAAAAGTGTTCTCAACCGGGAGCCATGACCAAAAAGATTGGTCACGTTCTCAAGGCACTTTAATAAAGGAATATTTGATCCTCGGCAGGTTTCGAATCAACGTTGTAGTGAAACTACCGCTGAGCCATTGTGGAAATAGAAATAAAAAATCATGCTGACTGTTCATTTCAAGACTTAAGCCAACATCGGAATATGGATTCTTCCTCTTTTTGTTTGCTTTATATATTATATAATATATAAAAAATACTACTACGAAAGTGAAAAAATAAAATTCAAATCGAATGTAGGACTATGAATACTCTAAAACATTAGTTTCAACCAAAAATTTGGAAAAGAATGGATTATTCCTTTTCTCACTTCTAATAAGCAGGCCGGAAAGGGAGTGATAAATGATCGGCGGATACCGCTGTTAATGGGCTTCTTCATTGATTATATCAGTACAAATGTAGAACAAATAAGATTCCTGATTCTAAATGAATTTCATTCAAGCCTTTAAATACAACAGGGATTCTCTTAATTAATTGAATGAACTGGAGCAGATAATCCAACAGTAAGTCCGGCACGTTCATTCAAATAAGATTACAATTTAATTAAAATGAACAACATTGAATGGCCGACCAGATGAATTCTTAAATCACATGGAGTTCAGTCATTTGATTCGGTCGAAACTCAAAACTTTCTAGCGTACGAACTTTCTTTTACTTGGTAGATTTCGGACACATATCTGTTGCAGTTGCCAGTGGTATTCAATTTGCTACTTTCATTCATCGTCCTTATTGGCAAACTGACAGTGATAATAGCTAGACATTTGGTTTGATATCGTTTCAAAGTGTGAGAAACGATCTGATCGCCTATTTCAATGATGCAAAGAAAAAACATTCTCTTTGCTTTTGATTCAATTGCGTACATAAAATACGACTTTGACATCTAATTAAAAGATATCTTTCAATTTCGGAAATGAGCAAAATTCAGATGGCATTAAATCAAAATTGTATGGAAGATTCGGTATCTTAATGTTAAATCCAAGGTTTGTAGGGATCTTATAGCCAATAATAAACTAGAATAGAAGTTGAGTTCAACTGACAAAAGAACCACCAGGGCAAATTGGTAGGTGGTTTAAATAATAACCTGGGAGATTCCATTCTGTTACAGACAAGTCTATTCTGTAAGCAAAGATTGGCTGATAATTTCAGTGTGTACATTGAACTCCATACATATTGAGCACAATATCCACCATTTGTCTTTGGGCCACATAGGGTCATGTATTCAGTTACAACCCTGTTTATTTTTGTCTCCCTGTAGGAAGATGAACATTCAAAACTGTGAGACTCACCTTCCTGATGTGTCCAACTAGCATCCAGTTGGTAGACAGAAATAAACAGGGTTGTAACTGAATACATGTCCCTATGTGGCCCAAAGACAAATGGTGGATATTGTGCCCAATATTTATGGAGCTCAATGTACACACTGAAATTATCAGCCAATCACTGCTTACAGAATAGGGTTGCCTGTAATAGAATGGAATCTCCCAGGTTATTATTTAAACCACCTACCAATTTGCCCTGTTGGTTCTTTTGTCAGTTGTACACATCAGGAAGTTGAGTCTCACAATCTTGAATGTTCACCTTCTTACAGGGAGACAAAAGAAGACCACCATGTTGAAAGGTAAGTTTTTTGACTTCTACAAGCTTCATCTCTAGTTTCCTCAGAAAGCTTTGAGGATTTTGGTTTTATATGTTTCTGTTTCTGATTCGGATGAAGCAGTTTTGGTCCCCAACGAGCCGAAAGTTTGTTTAATTTAAATTTTCGCTAGATATTGTGTGGCCTGAAGCAACAGAAAAGACGAGGATATTATTTTTGCTTTTAATCGTCGGTCACTCTAAATTAAATTTCGGAGAACCGCGGATGTTTTCTCATAGGGGTTTCCTAAGCGTAACTTAGATGTGGTACAAGGTCAAATGTATTGGGTTCCCAATGAGGATCAAACCCATTATACACTTAATGTAATTGGTCTAGCGAGACAAGTTAACCATTGCACTTAGTCGAAGTCCTCTCAATCTTCTCGTAAACTGATATTGATTTGTCAACTTATTTTCAACTTCGTCTCGTCCTTTCTAAAATTTGTTTATTTATTTGCCAATAGTTGATTTTATTTTGAGAGATTTTCTCAATAAACTTTTCTGAAAGTGACAATAATGTCCTCACTTTTCTAAACAAATTTTATCTTGAATTTGATGTTAGGCGTTGCTTCAATTTTGAAGCCTTTTTAAAATGACCCGAACTTCCTGTTTCTACAGATTATAATACATAAAACCAATTTTACTTTTCTGCAAGTAAATATCAACATATGCACGTAGCTTTCTTTAGACGTGATTTTTATTTCACGAATTTTTTGAATGTTTCTCCTGATAACGATTCTCGTTCTATAGCAAATTACAGAAGTCGTACGTGGTGATATAGTAGTGAGAGAATAAAGTGTCTCTGACCTGTTCTTTCCCCGTAGTTGATATATTTTTACTTATTTTTTATTTTCAGTTTGGCTAATGTCCTAATCTTTGTTTTTATGATCATAACTTTTCAGTCGTTGTGGCCATCAGCCTTCTTCAGATTGCACTCGACCCGACTAATAAATAACATATATATGCGAGAGTAAACATTTACAAGTGTTTGGCAATGGTTGTTCCAAGGTCTGTAACTTAATGAAATTTTCTACACAAACATCTTAGGACAACAGGTCAACTGATAATAGAAATTATGTAATTTTGTTTTTTTTACGATGATTTTCATCCTGTGGAATGTTTCGTGAGCCACTCAATGTAGTGGGTTAATTCTTTTGTATATTATCACGGGATAGATATTCAACCATATTTCTGTCTCTACCACTAGCAAAAAATAAAAAAAAGATATAGGAAAACTTGTCAGTAACAAATTATCCATTTTTAAGTTACTCATATATATCGACAACAATTTAACATTGTTTCAAAAAGTTACCCTTTGAAGCAAGTCCTTTGGTTTTCTGAATTATGCTGAGTTGTGTTGACATTGAAATGCTTTTCGCCAATAATTGAAATTATGAAACATGGCAACTTTGAAAAGTTTATTGTTTGCTTCAGTTCTCTCCCTTCAGGTTTGAAACTCTTTTTTTCAGCCTTTGGTCAGACGTTGGTTTCACTTCTAGTTCGAGTCGCGTTAGTGTTTTGCCTCTAATCGCTTCTGATTGTTATTTACTGACATTAAAAACCTGTCAATTGAATTATTCAAGATTCACCACTGAATAATTCACAAAGATTTGGCTATTCACCGACGTAATTCAATAAACCAACGACTCTTCTAAAAAGACTTGTAAAGTATTGGCGACACGAAATCTCAAAGGTCGTTGTGTGTTTTTTCTCTGACTCGTCACCTATTTTATTCCCAAATCTCTTTGGCCTGTTGCTTTGAAATTGATTCTAGCTAGAAGAACATATTCTTTATCTCTTCTTTTACGAAGTCTTTAGATATATAAAGTGTAAAGGAAATTTGTTGCCCACACCATATTTTTGATCGAGGCGAGAGTAAGCTGTGGTGTCATCGGCGTACATACCTACTTGGGATATTGTGGTATCGGGGAGATCATTAATGTAGATCAGAAAGAGCGTAGGACCTAGGATAGAGCCTTGAGGGACACCCGCGTTCTTATGGTTACTATTATTATTAATAATATTATTATTATCATCATCATCATCATCATCATCATTATTATTATTATTATTATTATTATTTTTCTTCTTCTTCTTCTTGTTCTTCTTGTTCTTCATGTGCCGTGTCCTTTTAGGGCATAAACAATTATAGCACTTCATTGCACTTAGGTTTGCTTTTTGGTTCAGTCGCTCAGCCAAGTGTCATACGGGTTACACGCTTTGGCAATCATGTCTCGAAAGAGATATGAAAGACTAGGCAGATTTTTCGCTCAGTAGGTTGCGGTAGACTGGTTGTCAACCAAGGCTGCAGAACCCAATCTGCCCTTCTATTTAACCCATAGCTAAAGGGAGAATCAAAGGATTAATCCCATTTCCAAGGATATTTGTGCGTAAGTTAATACAAGGAATTCAATTTGAATTCGAAATCGGCTTAGTGATTTCTGATTCCGATCAACTGCATCACCACATATCCTTTTCGTTATAATTCCCAAAACGTGTTATGCCATCCATTTAAAAAAGATCATTAATTATTTTAATAGCTGATTTTCTTTGCCACACCTGTTTACAATATGAGTGTCAGAATCTCTAAACCCTCTTTCCTCGTTATATTAAATGGAAATTTAAATTATCTCTTTCTAATACGAAGCTAGAGTAACCTTTTTATTTACATGCTTTACAAAAACTTTCCTTCTTATTCATGTGTTTAATTCTTGCGATTCTCATCATCATTCTGTAGAGCCACATTTTTGTTACTTTAACATTCACTGCCATAGAATGGGACTTACATTACATAATAGTTCAGCACTTATTTCTTTGTTTCTAATTACATATCCTTCTTTAATTGGCCTATTATATTTTTTGACTGGCTTCCTAAAATATTACGAGTAAAAATCATCTTCTTTTTCTATGTGCTTTGTCCTTTCAGGACGTATTCGATCATGGATTTCGACGTCTTCCTATCTCTGGTGGCTCTTAGCATGTTTTCTACTGTTCAGTAGCCCACCCGCTCAGTCCCTTCAAATATGTTATCCGCTGCTTTCCCCTGTATCTTTTTCCCTCTATCTGGCCTGTTAGTATCGGGTTTTCCAAGCCCTCCTTTCTCATTGCATGTCCTAGTGCATATGCAGATCAATGGTTAAAATGGCTTTGGGCGAACGCAACCTGTAGGTTTTAGTGAAGACCATCTTTTTTTAACCATCCTTCTTCGAACCTGACACTACTAAACTACTAATAAAGAACTATACCAGTTCAACAGTAACCATATGACTTGAGGTTTTTCCACAGCAGCAACAACAAAAATGGATAGCACATATCCATTTCCCTGACGATCCGTTTAGGTGAAACCTAAGAAGGTCGGTCTTGGCTCACTAGGTATTCTTTATTTATTCCGCTCTACCTAAGTATTGAGCGCTGTTTTTGAGTTGATTACTCATATCGGGTTTTTTTCTTTGGGCTACGTGCTGACTCGGTCCGAACACTTTTGACTGATGTTCATGTACTTAGCTCTTTCTTTTTTAAAGCCGTTTTTCCCTTTGTGGAAGGTTTTTAGACACGAGTATAGTTATAATCTCATATATATATATATATATATATATATATATATATATATATATAGATCGAAGTCTTGTAGGGAAGTCTTGTAGTCGTGATGTTTAACGTTTCGGTGTGAATGTATTTTGGTGTACAGGAGACCCGTTTTTTCAATCATGAAGGCATCTTTATCAATTGGGAGAAGATCGTCTGTGGTTTCAGGGGAATCTTTTCTTAAAGAGGAGGGCATGTATGTTGAAGATATGGTTCGCATGCTGCGCGGGGTGCTTTTCAACCTGCAGGCCAGTTCTGTATGTCGTTTATGAATGCTGAATAATCAGTCAGTTGGGTGCCATACGTAATACACGCTTTGGGCGATCATGTTTCGAAAGGGGCATGACTGACTGGGCAGAAGATTATCCCGCGGTTGCCATTGCTTTCTGCGGTAGACTGGTTGACAGCCAAGGCTATGAAACCCAATCTGTCCTATTATTTAACCCATAACTGGAGGGAAGAGACGGATTAATATCTTTTGTACGTAAGTGAATGCGAGGAATTCAACTGGAATTCGAACTCGGCTCCCCGATTTGTCGTTGCTGAATAATATATGTTCTTTTTCTCGCTAGGCTAAGTGTTGTGGTATAGACGTTTGAAAGAATTCTTTTAAGGAGAGAAGTTCACCTCTTCTCAAATGATCTTGTTCATTAAGCATCAGATTGAAATCAAGATTAAGTTGGAAAAGCAGAGTCTCCCTCCATCAAAATTTAGCAAAAGGCAGGTGAGCCTTGCATGTCTTTGTTTTGTCATAAGGTTCGATTTTAGTAACATTGCTTTAGCTGGATTGAAGATTGGCAGCCTAGTTAAAGATTGCGTTAGTTTAGGGTTGTTTACCGTCTTTAGTTTATTTCTTTCAAAATTTGCTTAGCCAGGGGATTCAAGATCATGGCCTCTTTTATTTCTGCTTCGACTTTATTTAGTTTAATTCCCTCTCCTCTCCCCTCGTGTGCCAAGACGTCAATTCTCGTCTTTCGTATTTTGGGTGTGTCTTTTTCGTACTTATTGATGTGTTTGGATGAATATGTGGTTGGGTGAGTCGTTGAACGAATGAATATTTTATATTATTAAAATCCCGCATTGATTTCGTCCAATTAACTGATGTTTCTTTCACAATTAAGGATTGTGTTTTAATTACTGAGACTATTTTATTCAGCTTGAATACTGTTATTCATCTTGAGGTTCTTGAAAAAACCCAAAAGAAGGATCTGCAATATAATTGATCCCGACCTGATATCTCGGCATCAGTCACTATCTCACCGTCGAGATGTAGCTTCCCTCAATATTTTTGTACAAGTATTTTCATGGTAATTGCTCTAACGAGTTTTTTCCCTATTTTACCTACTACAAGTATCTACTAAATTGGCATCTAGGTTACATTCTTTTGGGTCCTGGGCATGACGGTAAACTGCATCCGGCAGCAAGGCCTCTAATTGGGAGCTTGTGAGGAGCATGGTACCACCTCTTAATTGCTGTTGTTCCCAGGTCCACCCTGATCCGGAGTGGTAGCACCTGTTAGGGTCCCAGCTGTGGGAAAATAGTTAAACTATGGTGAAAACACTATGAATGTATAGAAATACACTTTTAAAGAAATATATGCATAAAAATAGACTTTTATAGAATAATATACATCTTTGAAAGAAAAATATTACCAACAAAACATTTTTTAAGAGAAAATCATTACGGTAACACATTTTTGAAGGGAAAAATATTCTCAGCAAAATATTTTTGAATACAAAACTGGAAGACATGTTCAGTTTTCTAAAAGAAAAAAAAAACAATTCATTAAAATCTGACTAAATCAACCTTCTCACTGTAACCGAACATTAAAAAACAAATACATTAAAACCCCACTTTTTGGCATTAAATAACCCATAGAGGTGTTGATATGCCATTAAACAAAACTCAAACTCAAGATCAAACCCATTCTTTTACCATCACAATGGTTAAATGCAATCGCCTCTTCTACTCTAATAGTTTCATTTCTTTCACTTCTCGTTTGTGGAACTCACTTTCATTTGCTTGCTTCCCTGATAGCTACAATCACCAAAAGTTAAAATTCAACGTCAATTGCTCCCTTTTATTTACTTGATTCATGTCCATCCATTATATTTTCTTCGACATCCCCTGTAATTATGACGGTAGCCCCCTGCGCACCAGTTGTAGTCCGACTTTGCTTTGGGTGAAATGATTATGAAAAAAAAATTCTTGTAAATAGTTTATCATATTGTAAATACGCATTAGTGTTTAGATTTTTAAATTATTTTTATTATTATCCTCTC